>PVHX01009373.1:36541-76950 GCA_004024805.1 Geosciurus inauris
GGGGGGGGGGGGGGGGGGGGGGGGGGGGGGGCAGAACACTTGTAAAAGTTTCCCTTGTCTTGGGAAATATACTTGGAAATTTGTGCTGGATAAAGTAATTAGTAAACTCTCTCTTAATCGTGTTGCAAAGATGTAATTTTTTCACACCTTCCCTGACTTTGACACTGCAGCTTTTGAGACTTCATCTTGCACTGAGCTTCATTGTTCTGTAATCTGCCGCACTCTGCATTGAGTATCACGGAAATTTCGCACTTACTATGTCAATAACATCTGGCAAAATTGCCACCTATTAAGAGTAAGTGTTCTTTTTTCTCCGGTGAGAAATGTGATGGTGTATTATATTGGTTTCCCTTGAGAGGCTAAGGAGACAATTTTAAAGCGACAAATGCATTAAAGAAATAACCTGAACTCTCAGGAAAGGTTACAGAAAGTCAGAAACTTTTCCCCCGCTTGTTCTTGGTGTATTTATTTATTTATTTGTGGGTGGGGGAGGGGTGCAGACAGCTGCTTCATGAGATGAGGGGGGACATTTTTGCTGCACAGATGCTTTCTCCGTGTCAGAAGCGGCTACTTCAGGAGCCTAGTTCCCGGCTCACCTGGGGGTGCTTCCTCACCTAGGCCCTTCATAGGATAGTCCTGCTGAGGACCCTGCTCCTGTCAGCTATGGTGGCAACAGCCATGAGCAACTGCCTCTGAGTCAGGCTCAGCCATCCATTTGTTGGGTGAATCGGGAAAACACTGACCATTTGGAACCTCTGTCTCTTCCTCTGGACTGAGATGACCACCATTGCCTGCCAGTGTTCGCTGAGGATCAGAGGCACTGGTCAGAGGCACGGCTCCCAGTGGGCCCACAGGAAAGGGGCACTGGTACGGAGGGCTGCCAGGACTGTTCGAGCTCGTGGGTGCCTGAGGAACTGGCAGGGTTTGCTTCCTTGAAGCTTCAGCCCCTGGGACTCAGACACTTATGATTCATGAATTCAAATTACACACGAAATCATCCCCGCGTGCAGAAGGAGGGGGACTAGTCACATCTTGTCTCTCTGCTGACCTCCAGCTCACAGCCCCACAAGAGCGTCACCCAAGGCAGGAGCAGCACATTTTCACCAGCTGGCCACTGATGGCAGAAAGAGAGAGGAAAGGACCCTGCAGCTGTGACAGAGGGTGACATTCACCTGGCTGGCACTTCCTGAGTCCAGGGATCGGCTGGTCTGGCGTGGGCTCCACTCCCAGCCTGCTCTGAGGCAGAGGCAGGCCAGTGTGGGCGTGGCTATGACAGTGGCCCAGGAGCACTGAGTGCATGTGCAGCCCTGTTCCCAGTGTCCCCACTCACGACATTCTTGCAACACCCTAGAGAGGCATGTAGTCTCCTTTCCATGACAAGAAAGTGGGGTCACAGAATGGTCTAGAAGCTGGCCAGAGTTCTTGCTCATTAGTTGCAGAATGAAGTTCATAAGTCCTGGCCGGGCCTTAAGTCCCCTTTGTGGCCACCCCTCCACCACCAGAACCTACCATCCAAGCGATTTCCCGGGCGTCCATCCTGTCCAGCTGCCTGGTGTTCACACACGAGGTTTCCCAGGGCTACAGTCTCTTCTTCGGCTCTGCCATCCGGATTGTTTGTCTAGCCCTGTGTCTTTCCTTCAGTGAGGCCGTGTGCATGATGCTGTCCCCTGTGCACCTTGGTACTCTCATGCTGCAGTTAACTTTTGTGCAAAGTCCAATTCATAACGTAAACAAAGCTTCCATGAAGGTTCCCGGCCCTCGGAAGGTCAGAAGTCATGAGCCACAAATGCCCCACCCGGACATGCGTAGTGGAGTTCTCAGGAAACGTCTAGAAACTTGACTCAATTGCCGGTGTGAACACGATGGAAGATTTTATAAGGCAAATCTGCATTTCAAATTTTTGTTAAATACACTGAAAGCTCTGGCAGCTGTCAGTCCACACCCACACATGGACACATCAGCCTCGTTCACAAGGGGCACGCACTGGCAGGCTGTCGCTGTCCCCACCCCTTCCTGGTATCTTGTACCTGGCTGTTTAAAATATTCTTCTTATTATTATTCAAGTTACCAGCTTGGTCCTTGAAAGAGGCATTTCATACATGATCTTATGTGGAGCACACCTGTCTGGACAGGTGTGACAGTTAGACACTAGGTATGCAGACGCACAGGCATACGGTTCCTCCAAACAGTCTCAGATGTCACCTTCTCCAGGCAGCCTTCCTGAATACTGCTGATGAACTGAAGGCCCAGGACAGGTCTTCCCAGAATCCTGGATGTCCCTGCCCTCGTAATCATCACACAAGTTAAAATGGTCAGTTGACTGGTCTGTTTCTCCAAGAAGCCTGTGCAACGTCCCTCAGAGACAGCGTCTTGTTTGAATTCCCAGTTCCTCCTCAGAGCCTGCTAGAGATGGGCTCTCGTCTCTTTGATGTCATGCACAGATGGATGGATTTATTTAAATAAGGGGACTCACCCGACCTTCAGCTGCCTACCTCTGAACCAAGAAGCCTGGGCAAGTTATATCTTAAGCCGATTTCTGCTCTCAAATTCCAATTCTCAGTTGAAAAACATCAATATTTAGATGACTGTATTTTCGTTCCAAATGCCTGCAATATTTTATGTCCTGATAATATTTACGGGTTGTCCTCAGAGATAACTAATTGGATTTGCCATCCAGCTCACAGGGAAAACGTATGGAGGAGCACCTCTCATTACTCCCCCCCAAGGCGTTAGCTCCACCTAAACTCACGTAACTGTAATCCAGAGAACACCGAAGTGGTGCAGGAAGGAATAATGTCCCCGCTGTCACCCGCTCTTTCTTTTGCATTTACCACTTGGACAGAGGCATTTGCATCTGAATTGAACCTGCATTAAAATTTGAGTGTATGTACTGCCAGTTGTAAACAAAGAGGCTGGGGACACCAGTGGGCTACTGAAGCTCACCCTGCTTGTCTGAGAGGCACCCTCCTTGCTGACCTCCATAGTCCAGAGGTGACCCACCTCTTGAGTGCCTTCGACACATGGCACATTCCTTGGAGCAGTGTTTCATCTAAAATGAGAGGAGGAACAAGAACTGCATTTTGTGAGATGCAAAGATGGAGTTCTCCCTAAGCCCTTTTCTCTGTGCTCCCTTCCCACCTCGACCCCAGTTCTCTTCTGTGTTCATTTACCTTCTTTGCATCTTTCTGAGCATCTACATTCTCTCACTCTTCCTCATCAAAGGAAGAAATAAAATTTTTTTTTTTTTGGTACTGGGGATTGAACTCAGGGGCACTCGACCACTGAGCCACACCCCAGCCCTATTTTGTGTTTTATGTAGAGACAGGGTCTCACTGAGTTGCTTAGCGCCTTGCCGTTGCTGAGGCTGGCTTTGAACTCGCGATTTTCCTGTCTCAGCCTCCCTAAGTGCTGGGATTACAGGCTTGCGCCACTGCGCCCGGCTGGAAGAAATAAAATTTAAAGTACTGCATTGAAGTGGTTCTCATCTGTTGCTTCTCTAAGGGTAAGGGACTTCATTTCTCTAAGGGTAAGGATTGTGCCTAATTTATGAATATTTTCTCAGTGCATCTAACACAGTGTGACAATGTCATCAGTGAAGGGAAGAATGATAGAAAATAGGAATGAAGGAGACACATCTGACCTTGGCCCTTGGTCAAGTCCTCGTGCAAGCCAAGCTCCGTGCTAGTCTTACTACGTTTATGTTTCATTGAATCCTCACGACTCTTACATGGCAGGTGTTTTTATTACTGTCATCATTATTGGTAGTCTTGCTAGGTAGGAAATGGAAGTGTCGAGAGGTTAAATGACCTTCCCAAGGTCAAGAACTGGTGGAGCTAGGACTCAAACACAGGCAGTCCAACTTCAGCACAGAAAGCAATCTAGGCTCATTATAGAAATGTGAGGGGCTGACGGGATGGCTTAGTGGCAGAGCACCTGCCTAGCATGTGGTCAAAGGCCCTGGGGCTGATGCTCAGCACTTAAAAAGAAAAAGAAAAAGAAAAGAAAAAGAAATGTAAGGAATCTATTGTTCCACTGTGTGTACAATGGGTTGTATCTGAATGCTGTAACACAGGGATGTACCCTTTTTCTCAGACTCCAGGTCAGATATATCATGTAACTGCTCATTCCTATATGGCCAGCCCCAGGGCACCCACGGCAAGGGTCAGGACTGGCCACATCTAGGGTACTCTAACACAGAGACCTTGAGCGATGTGCTTCCTGAGCTCCAAGAACCGCTTTGATCTTTTAGTCTTTCTCGGGTATTTCATGATCTCTCACCTGTTGACCTTGTGTCCTGAGCTCCTGCCAAGAGTTGAGATTTGGTGCTTTGGGTGCAGGTTGAGCTCTGCTACTGCCTAGAAATTCATGCTGTTAAGCCCCCATGGGTGAAGGTGGAGAAGGAAAAGTGATTTGAAAATCCTTCACATTTGGAAATAGACGTACCCTTAGGCTACCAACACACAATGCTGGCAAAGCAACAGTTAGCTCTAGATGGTCAGGACCACGTGAAGCAGGTTTTAAGGTGCCACCTGAGATTACCGCCCTCTGGTGGGCACTTTTGGAAACACCCTCTTGAGTGGGACAGACTCTGGGCATGTGGTCCACGCCCCTCCCTGATTGGGTTCCTTAGCAGTGGGAGGGATTTGATATGGTAGTTAAGGTTCCCAACAGGCGACTTAGAGTGAATTAAAATGGAGATGGTCCTGGGGTGTCTCACCTGATCAGGTGAGCTTTCAAAAGCAGAAAGACTCCTCATGGCCTGGAGGAAGCCAATTGCCATATCCCCACAGAGTCTGTGGGTGAAGGCATAGCTATAGGGCCCTGAGGTAAATCCTGTGACCACAGCAACCAATGATCCTGGAGAGGGGCCTGAGCTCTAGCTGGGATCAGCTCCTGCCAATGCCTGCCACCTTGATTTCAACCCAGTAAGACATGAGATGTCCCTGGGTCCTTGCTAGCTGGCACCCGACTCTGATCCTGGGAGACTATGAGTGAGTATTGATCTGTGTAGTTCTCAGCTTTTATGTCTGTGGTGATTTGTTACATGGTAACAGCTGTGGTCTGAATGTCGGTCTCTTCCCCAAATCCATGGGTTGGAAGCCAATACACAGTGTGATATCATCAGAGGTGTGGCCTCAGAGAAAGGACGGAGTCATGGGGGTGCCACCTTCATGTGTGGGGTCCGCACCTCAGGGAGCCTCTCCCCCACTCTGCCACGTGAGGACAAATGCTCACCTCCTCTCTTCCACCATGGGAAGATGTAACAAGAAGGTGTCGTCTTTGAAGCAAAAATCAAGCCCTCGCCAGATACCAAATCTGCTGGCACCTTGGTCTTGGAAGTCCCTATCTCCAGAACTGTGAACAGTAAATTTATGCTGCATATAAATGACCCAGTTTAAGGTATTTTGTTATAGCAGCCTGGGGGGACTGAGACATCAGGGATGAAAAAGTTAGTTGTGGCCGCGGTAACTCTGGGCAACAAGCAACCATCAGACCCTAGGGTTTGTAACAATGGGCATTTACTATTGTGCATCTGTGTCTTTGGGGCCTGTGCTCAGAATGTGCCTGCAGTCACTTTTGCCCTACAGCACCAGCCAAAGCAAATCCAATGGCCAAGACCAATGTCAAAGGTGGAGGGAAGCCCATGTCACCCCGATGAGGCTCAGGATGGGCTTGGGAGGAGTGAGGGGGCAAAAATCACTGCCAACAATGCCATCTACAGAGAAGAAAAGGCAGCGATGACAGGCACATTTACTGGTGGTGACAGACAGGACCAGTGGCCCCTGGACACGTTAACTCAAACCCAAGGATGATGAAAAACTTCATTTTTCTGAAATGAGATTCAGTTCACCCAGTGCCATTTACCTGGGTGACCCCTCTGCACCTCCACCATGATCTAACTCTAACCTCCAACGGGAAGTGGGAGTCTGACCTGTAAAGAGTGTACTTACCATGCCATTTCCTTGATTCACATATAGAAATTATCATTCTGAAGAATAAGGTCTGCTGGTCCAGGGAGAGGCCACAAAGATGCTCTATCCAGAGACAGAGAGGGTGTGCTCACCCAGGTCTAGGAGGCTGGAGAGCAAGGCTCTTTGACTCCTAATCTGATGTCCCAGGAAGCGTGAGGACAGTGTCCTGAGGCAGGATTTAGCTCATTTATCCACACTCATTTGGTTCATTGAGCACCTATTATGTACCAGGCAGTGAGTGTACTGCATCCAGGGATGGAAGTGCAAATGAGATCTTTTCGGGGCCCTTAAGGAGTCACATCCTGAGGAGTAAGCTGCTCTTTGAAAATCATCAACTATGACCCAGAGTGCAGGCTCCAGGGGGCTGGATGCTAGGTTCCATTGCAGAAAGGTGCCTGTCAGGAAAGGGTCCATGGACAGAAAGGCATGGTCTTGAAGAGGAGCATGGATCTCCAGGAGGGAAGGTGGGGCCACCATGAGTAGCAGAGGAGCCATGTCTATAGCTCTTTTTGTGTTGGAAATCACAAGCTTCTCGGAGGATCTGTTGGAAACCCTAGGTTTTTCCTGGGGTCCACATACACAGAAGTGCTTGCTTGCAGTTTTGAGAAGTTCTTAAATTATCACCTGGAATTATCATCTGAGATGCCCTTGGAGTTTCCATTCACTATCTTCCCTGGCCCAGGAGCCTCTGAGTGGACCAGGCAGACTGCACTGCCCAGAGGAGACAGCATCCTACCATCTCCCAGTCAGGTGGGGCTCGCCCACACCCATGAGCATGCTGGCCCGAGGGCCAGGTATCCCTAGGAACTCAGAGGGCAAGACAGAGTATGCTCCAACATCTCAGCCCAGGCACATCAGCCAGAGAGATATGGGAGTGGCTGACTCCTCCAGAAACACTGTCACCTCTGAGGGACACGAGATTGACCACCCACAGTGACTCAGGGGTACCCCGTCCTGTCAGTGACAGGGCCCTCATTTGTATTCTGATTACTTTCCTCTTAATCTGTCTTCTCTCTCTCCCTGTCTCACTGCTGATGGTTCAGTTTCTGCCAAGCAGGAGAAAAGAGCTCAGGATGAACCCGAACTTCTGCAATGTAAGGCAAAGATTTGATTTTACAGGTCTCTGAAGAATCCTAACAGCAGTCCTTGCACTGGGCTGTGTTCCAGGAGAGATCTGAGAGCCGAGTTTCTTGGAACATGCTGCTGACCTGGGTTTGCTCTGGAATTATCATTGGTTCGCCTCTACCCAATGGTCCATGTTTGGTCATGGAGCCATTTTATTCTCTATGGCCCAGAAGGGATTAGACTATCCATTCACGGAAATAATAACCAAGAATTTTATAAATGCTGGGCAAAGTACTGTTGAGATGAACTAGAGGAATTACCAAGCTTGTTCTTACCTCGGCGCCTGTTGCTTGAACAGACAGCTGACCTCCTGGTGCCAGGATCTTTCTTGTCTCTAGGGTCTCCCCTTTAATACCACTGCTCCCCTGAACACAGATCTAAATGTGTCCCAGTGACTGTTGATCAATACACTCTGTGTCATTTCCCTATTGGCACTTACTGCAAACTTCAGTTATTGACTGTAAAAAACGACTTGACTGTATGGGTTGTTGTGTGTGCTCAGAGTCCCCAGATCAGTCTTTGGGACATTCTGATTTAATTTCTCAGGCTTACCTCTCTACTTATTAATTTGGTCCTTTCTCTTCACACCATGCCCCGACACAAATGTGCACATGCCAGAATACATACATATGCACAAAGATACACAAACACATCTCACAAATGCCACAACACACTCATACAAACACACAACAAGCTCCTGTGGTCAAACACAACAACACACACACACACATACACCTCAACCCATGCAGAGAAGAACTCCTCCTCAGCTCTGCACCAGGAATGCCAAGGACGACCCCGAGTGGGAGGTGGCAGGTGGTAGGCAGTGGTCTGTCTTGCGGAGCTGATGGCTCAGGTGTGCTTAGGGACAAAGCCAAAGGCAACTTCCTCAGTTTCTCTGTAGTTAATGAGAACCTAAATGCTCATTCAACCCAGGAGGAAAAGGAGATGGAAATGAGACCCACACGGCCCTGGGCACCTTCCCACCTTTGGATGGGCAGAGGCAGGGCTGAGACATGGCGACAGGAGTGTTCTGAACTAACTCCTGAGCTTCTCAACCTGCAGGCTGCCTTTACCAGGTCCTGATGGGCAACCAGAGAATCCAGGCTTGAGCCTGCGACATCCATCATGTGTCCTGGAAGACGGCTGCCTGTGTTAGTGCCACTTCTTCTCTGAGTAACGTTATTGGGCCATATAAGGAGACTCACCAAACTCACTGGTGATTGTGATGGGGGTCCCACCGTGTGACCACTCCACCCTGACAGATGCCAGCACAGGCAGGAACCTCGGGCATCACATGGCTGGCAGTCCAAAGCCCTGTGGCAGTTTGGCAGAGAATCTTGCTTTGTGCTGTTTTGTTGGTTTTCTTTCTTTCTTTTTAAAAATTATTATTATTATTTTTAAAATAAATCGGGCAGGGTCTCTTCCTTGACCAAATGAAACCGTCTTATGCTTCTCGTTCTTCCCACACATCGTTCCCACCCTCCCCATCTGTCTCCCTGTCCAGCATCCTCCTGTGGCACCCTGTAGCCTCCATCCTCCCAGCCATGCAGGTCCTCCTTCCGGTCTCCAGAGCTGCCTAGTTTCTTCAGGAATTGTCCTCTGCCCCATGCTGCCCTTCCCCTAGCCCTTCAGTGTAATTTCTCTCTATCAGTAATCTTTGAACCAAGAAAGTATTGTAAAGCACCATACAAAAGCCAGAAGCCATCAAAGCGAAGATGAGTGCATTTTACCTTTTATAAATATAAAACTCCTGTATTGCGGTGTATGTGGTATAACTCAGACTAATTTCCTTAATATACAAAGAGTTCTTGCAAATCATTAATATGATTAATATGAGAATGAATCCAGTGGAAAAGCGGAGAAAGAACATTAGTGGACAATTCATGAAAAAGGAAACACAAATAATTACCAAAAAAAAATGCTTCTCCAATTGTTCATAGCAAGGAAGATGCAAAATACCAATGCCAGTGCAGACGAAAATGGGAAAAGAACTTTGCATATGTAATGTGTGTGAGTGATAAATTAGTGCCTCCCTGGCAGCACAAATTGGCCATATGTATCAAACTTAGCAGGACTGATACTCTTTGACCTAGCAGTTCCACTTTAGCAACTTAGCATCCGGGGACTGACAAAAATTCACAAAATTGTGCTCTTTGTAGCTTCCTTTGGGACTGTGGCAGGTTGGAAACAAGCTAACTTAGATCTGTAAATTAAACAAAATGTAAAATATCCGGACAATGCAATGCTGTGCAGGCTCTGAAAAGAAAGAAGCAGATCTATCTATCTGTTTGCCAGTAAGAAATGATCTCCAAGATGTATTTTAACTAAAGAAGAAAGGGGCAAACTGTGTTAACATGAGTGCAGCTTGTCAGAAAAAATGGCAGAGGAAGGTGAGATTCAACTTTGAGCTGCTGATTTTCTAACAATACACATGATTCACCTATATTCTTAAAATTAAAAATTGGAGCTAATTTTATTATCATACATTCAATGACAAAAATCTTCATTATATTTCTATGTGCACACGAAAGTGAATTTCTATGATCATCTAAAGTGATTCGTAAGTGTATTACATATTGCACCTGTAACATGTCTTATACCCACGGCTGATTCTCTTATAGGTGATGGAGATAATGCTGCATAATTCTGGCATGTTATATTACAGATACGTATACATTAATAATTATATAAATACAAATAAATACTCTGAATATTTATATTCATTTTTCTAAACAGAAAGACTGGATATAGACTGAAAAAAATAATTTTGAATTTTTCTGGGTGTTGAGATTTGTAAGCAACTTTATTCTTTTTTTGCTTTTGTACACATGTATATTTAAAACTTGCCTTGTAAGTGTGTATGTGGATATACACATAGCATATAATCAGCATAGATCTTTTAGGTTCTTTGTTTCATTTTCTTATTTCTATCTGTTTTGAAAACCCTTTGAACATAATCATACAATGACATTTTTATCAGGCAAAGCACTTCCACATGCATCCGTTCCTGTGGGTGCCCCCTGCACTCTGGAAGAAGCCACAATCTGCAGTAGAGCCCCATTTTACAGATGAGGTTCACCAGGTCACTGCAATGTCAAGTTCACTGAAATGTCAGGATGGGCTAGGAGCTACTTACTGACTGACCTCCATGGAGGACTTGATTTGGACACAGTCCAGGAAGCAGTGGGAGCTCTTGAGGTCCTGGAGATGCCTCCTGGCACGCCACTGTACCCTGCTGCCTGGTGTGTGAGGAGCCTCCACATTTAGGAGCCTCCACATTTTAAACCTCCAGGCCCAGAAGGGAGGTTTTCAGTGAGGCTCACATGGCACCAGTAAGGATCCCTTCTGCTTTTCTCCTCTCCTACTTCACTGGTGTATTTTTAAACAACACGATCAGAGATCATAACACAGATGAGTTCATTGCATATAAGCGTGATGAAAAGTTGGAGAACACCGTGGTCCTCTTCTCCCCCATCTCCTGCTCTGTTGCATATTTACAGATGTTGTTTTTATAAACTGGAAAAACCCTCCTGTCTTTGAACCTGGTGCTCCCCACTAGCCCCATGCTGGTGTGTGGGATCTAACCTGCTCCAGGAGCCCCAGGACTGAAAAGGAAACCCCACGTGGATGGGGACATCATCTTTGTGCTCACTGCCCACAGCAGGATGGGACAGAGCATCGGACATGAGCACGTGATCACAAATGCAAAAGCACTTTTAAATGGTTGAGTGCCAACGGTGATTGTCTCACTATCGGGCTTCCTGGGACCTCTAATCTCCTGTTGGAATGATCCCGAGCAGTGGATTTAACATTTCATTAAATACTTCTTTGTGTTATAGCTTAATGTGTTCTAAATGTATTTGTTTACTTACTTCGCATTTATTCAGCTCCTATGGCAAGCACCTCAGAAATTGACATCCTGTGACAGATCACAGGCCTCTGTCACACCGATGCCTGCTTCTTTTTCCTTCTTCCACCTGGTACGTAGAGCAATACTCACTGAGCATCAGCCCTCTGTAAGGCGGGTCGACACAAACAATCCCTAGGCTACAGGCTTTGAGTGAGCTCCACTGGAGCCATGTGCTGGTGGGTTAATGATTAGGAACATCAGTTTCTCAGTGCAAATGTGCTCCCAGCTTAGTAAAGAACTTCTTCAGCTTGAGTTTGTTTGGATGAAAACAAAATGGTTCCAAATTTCTGTGTAAATCTGAAACCAGACAAGTTTCACACAGTTGCACATTTCAAAAAAGTTCGGCTCCCGTTTGGTAAGTATTCTGTGTATCTGAAAGAAGGGGGAAAAAAAATCCCCCTGTACTTTCCAATTGCAGAATGATTCTTCACTTCCTCTCCAAACTCTTCAGGAGCAGAGTCTGCGAGTGTAGACTGGCTTCCTGGTACTTGCGTGTACCCCAGGATGCTGCAAGTCACTTTGGTGACATGTCAGCTGAGACAGGCTTGCTACCTGCCAGAACAGTCTGCTCCATATAAACACCAAACGCTCTTTCTTACCCAAAGCACTGTGGACCTTTAGCCAGGGCTTAAAACCCAGATCGGCCCTCAGGAGAGCCATGTTGTGAAATTGCTCTTCACACCCACACCCACACATGCACATCTTTATCTTATCTTTCTGTCATTCTCTGCATCAACCACATTCTTAAAACCTGGAGATATGCCAATTTTTTTCAAAAAGAAAAAAATCAAATTTTTTTTTTTGTAGTTGAAATTCATGACAAATTACAGGTTTTTTTTTTTTTTCTCCTTCTTTTCTTTTTTAGGACAACACGTTCTTAGAAAAGTGTCTACTTTCTGAGATGGAAGAACGTGGGAGCCCCCGCCTGTCTGTGGACGTGGGATATCCACCTTGAGGGACCTATGACCACCCTGTGCTGAAGACACTGTGTCTGACCCTGAAGTCTCAGGAAGACCCCGTGGACGTCAGAGACGGTGTGGCCAGAGTGGAAGGCGGGTGGCCCTTTATCCCCTCCACCTTTGCTACGCAAGGTGGGCCCAGGTGCTGCTGGTGGGAGGAGCCCCAGGCCTTTGGCTTTAGTTGGCCAGGTATTTCAGCAATAAGATATGTTCTGTTCCAGGAAAATGTGGTGGCCTCCCCCAGTGTATATCTCCAAGGCAAGTCTCAAGGAGTTCCTGTCGTCCAGTAGAATCAATGACGTTGCATCTGAGAAAAGGTTTTTGCGGGTTTATTCGGTTCAACTGCTAATTTAGGACTGTTCTTATCATGGCTTTTAGTAAATTCCTTTGATAATTTTTCTCCCCCAAAGAGATGTTTTCTCTTTTCAAGGCCTTACCAACAATCTCACTTTGGCTTATTAATGGAAACCCGGGGTCTTGTAGCTACTGGTTAATTCATTACCCCACAGCACGATTTTAAAAGGCATCTGCAGTGTGGCTCTTTCTTTCATGTCTTTGCATGTGAGTTTGTGCCGTCTGTGTCCCTGCCTCTTTATCTCAGTGAGATTTGCAAGAATCCTCATGGAATATTATAGTTTTACTTGTTTTCACATCCATTTAAATTTTTAGGTAAATATGTAACCAGTTTTTGGAAAAAGCGTACTATTTTTCAGTTTTCTCATTTCTTCCCTCCTGACGTTCTTAAACATGTAACAGTGGCACTATAAAACTGCCTGGCAGGGCTGGGGACAGGCAGAGGCCGTCGAGGCAGGCGTCCTATCTGCACAATGTAAGAGTGTCAAAAATCCAGTCATGGAGAGAAATAATCTAATGCACTGTTATGAAAAAGAAAAAAAAGAAAACTGATGCAAAAAAATCCACGATGAACAAAATATTTAACTTTTAAATAAAGACAGGATCTGACCTTGCCCACTGGTTTTAGAAGAATGAAATTGACAGGCAGGCTTCCGTTATTTCAAAGGCAATTTTGGGAAACACCTTGCAGGGAATCTATTATCAAAGGTTTATGTTTTAGGATAAAATGTTACAAGCACAGGAGTCAGTTGAGAAAACCGGCTTCCCACCCCTCCTTCCTGAGGTCGCCCCCTCACACGCTCTAGCTTTCCCAGCTCAATCTGCTTCCCAGTCCTGGACAAATACTTTTTATTTCTGAAAGCCTCTCACAGGGGGAGCTAGGGAGTAAAGCGGTGCTCAAAGACACTCTTTATAAAGGGACTTTTTTGTTGTTGCTGGATTTTGATAGCAACTTTTGAGTAGGGCCAAGCCGCCTTTGCAGGAATGGGTGGATGGCTGCTAAGGTCATTGTCAAGGACTTGGGATCAATTAGCATGCAGATCAGAGCCTCAGAGTTCAAAGGTATTGTTCCAATTCAATCACATTAGGCTGGGCAGAGATGAACAAGCAGCCTGACCTTAATCACCAAGCATTGCCCACTGTGTGTGTGTGTGTGTGTGTGTGTGTGTGTGTGTGTGAGAGAGAGAGAGAGAGAGAGAGAGAGAGAGAAGAGGCTAGGCTGGCTCACTCTGCAAAGATATGAGGAAAGCTGCCCCCACCCCTTATTATTTGTGAAATATAATATGTACATTTCCTTCCATGTATATTTGAGGAATGATTTAATTGGAGTGAACAAACTAGATCTGGATTGCGATGCGTGCCTCCACACATACCCAGACGCATTAAAACGCACTTGGAAAAAAAAAAATCTCACTAGTATAATGCCAAGGTAAGTTTTTTTCCTCCTTTCTTGCAGACGAATCCTATTCAAAATGTGCACAATTCTTTCAAGTCCCTCCAAGTGAGAGGACTTGAAATTCCACATTCTAAAATACAATCTCTGCAGCCTAAATATACCTTTCAACTGTGTGGTTAGAACTATCATGGAGATAAATGAGGAAATTTTGAATTTTTAAAACATCACAGGAAGAAGAATCCCCCCCCCTCACCCTTCTCAAAGGAAAACCCAATTATTTTCCTGATTTGTCGGTGTTACACGTTGAAATGTGGGCAAACCAATAGACGCCACGCACTCCCCGTGTCCCTAAAAACATCCAGCACGGGAGGTTAGCAACACAGGTGCCCAATGTAAATAAGGTGCGGCCCATCTATAATTATATCTACAGCACATGGGAGATACTTTTATGGTGTGGGTAGAAATGAGGAACGACATGAGGATTAGCCTTTGACAAAAATGTGACATTTAAACAGCTTCACCTGGTTCTGAAAACACTTTGTCCTCCGAGTCTCTGTCTATCTGCCTTTGCGTGCAAGTTTGTCGCATCAATTTGGATAAACATTTGCTAAACCCAGCAATGACTTCGATTGGAGTGGATTACCCCGGGAAGCTGTAGGCTGCACTGTGGGGAGAATGCCAGGATGCCTCCTCGATATCTTCATTCCCATCTAAAATCAAACGTGATCGGTAACTAAGGTTTTTCCGAATCCAGTCTCTGCCCCCACCTCCGGCCCTGGGAAGACAGTTAATCATAGCTCAGGAAGACGAAAGAGGCGCGTGCAGGGAAACAACTCTCGCAGGCAAAGCTGCACCCCAGGGGGTCATGAATGCTGGGGGAGGGACCATGATTCCTTGATGCAATAACATATTGAGACACTTTCGGCTTTACACTCGCTCGCGAGTAAATATAGGACATCTCACCCATGAAGGGTGATTATCGCTCCAGAAAGGAGGAGACCACTTATTAAGGTCTTGTTCCCCAGCAAAAGAGAGGACTCACTATGGATAGAGAGAAACAATCTGGGATTTATTTTTCCCCCTATCAAAATATATTTCCCCTTAAAATTGTTTTGGCAGTTGGGTGATTATCATTATTATTATTAATTTTGGTCTGAAATTGACTGCGCTTCCAAGGCGGTTTTAATACGTGGAGGTTTCCAACGGCAATTTTCCCCTGCGCGGCCTCTCAAATGGTTTTAGTAGTACTTTTATCTGTGGGTGCAATTAAAAGACTTTTTAAAAATGTAAATCTGTTACCCAGACCCATAAAAACATTCATTCACTGTTTGCTATTTTATTTGAAAAACGCTGCAAAGCCAGGAGAAACAAAACACAGGACCCTGGAAACCCAGCATTTACCCAATTATTCAGAGGCCCCGTTTCTCCGTTGATGCTACTATTGTGATGTTTTCCCTGAAATGTGGTCCAAGAGACATTTTTTTCTTCTTTTTCTTTCCCCTAAACAAGGTCATAGACTTTCCCCCCTCCATGAAGACCAGAAGCCCCCAGCAGAAGATTAAGTAAGTCCTTGCAGTGATATAAAAGTGAGCGCTTCTTTCTTATAATAAAAGGTGTTTAAAAGGTTCGCTACAGCTTTAAACAGAATTACAATTTACTTCTTTCAAGTGTCCAGGCCATAAATTCTTCTCAATTCCCTCTCTCTCTCCTTGTCGGAATTAATGAGATCAGATCTGATCAGGGCGCTGATGTGTTCAGCGCCAAATCACACAACAGCGCGCGCACCGTAATGGAATTTGCATCTAATGCATACATAAATCAAACATCTTTCTGGACATTTTCATATGCATAATGTCATTTCATCCAGTTCTCTCTGTGCAGAGGGGGAGATTTTTCTCTCTGAGAGAATGACTTTCTTTAATGCTTTCATTTTATTTTCGCTGACTGCAGTCCGGGAGAATGCGCTCGGTCGGAGAATCTTTCGGGGCGCGGTTGACAGTTCCTCTTCCAAGAGGGGTCCTTCACATTTATCATGCCTCTTCCTCGGGGGCTTTGTTATGCAAATGTGGCTGAAATTGATAATTCCAAAGTGCTTCATTTCGGCTCCTCGGCGGTTGGAGATGGTAGATAAAAAGAAACTGACAAGACACTCTGATTGCCCTCAATGCATGTAACTCTCTTGCTAACAAGGCTGGATATTGTTAAAAATTCCTATTGTTATGAGGGTGGCGCTCCCATTATGCAGGCCTTGCAAATTTCTGATTTGAATATTAACCCTTTAATCACCCCACCCCCTCACCCCCTTTTAAAAAAAAATCAATTGCCATCCAATGTCTTCAGGACCCCAAACATCAAATTATTCTTCTATTATAGTGAACAGCTGGGGCACATTGAAAACACTTCATTAATCATTTGTTCCCAAGGTAAACTTTACATTTATTTTTCCATGTGAAGAAAGGGGGTTAGCTCAAGCAAAGGACGCCGTCCCCCCAATACCAAGTAAAGATGTGGGGCCTGACTGGATTGCCTTCCATTTGCACAAAGAGCTGGAAATTAATAATTGAGAACAACAGTTTGTAAAGGAGCCTGGCCTTTCTCCTGCCCACTCCTGCTCTGCATAGGGCGGTATCGGTATTTTAACTTGGCCAAGGTTTGCTTTTCTGTTCAGACCAAAGAAGTCCTCAGGGAGGGGGTTTGTGTCTTCTGTCACCAGAGTTAAGTTTATTTTACCTGTCTGACCAGGCAAAAGAGGGAAAAAAAATAAATCTCCTAAGGCCCCCTCTTAGTATAGTACAGGAGGAGGGCGATGAAGAAATCTGAATACCATTTCCAAGGAAGAATTGCAGATTGAGGCAGCTCTGGGAATTAGCATACCAATAAGACCCAGGCAGCACACTGGGTTTGTGGTTAGAGCTGTGAGCCCCAGGCTGTGCAGCAGGGGACCCAAACGCGGGGACACTTGGGGACTGTGGCCGTGAGACTTTTCTCTGGAGCCTAAGGCCTGGATCTCCCCACTACCAGGAGCAGAACCTGGAATCGAAGGCCTCCTGTTTACACACACACACACACACACACACACACACACACAAAGTGATCAAACCCATGCGTAGCTTTCCTGATTGAAAAACACACTTAACAGGAATGCGCCTGTCAGCTAATTAAAATTTGGCGACTAGAATTTCTTAGCAGCTTTCCCCTGGTGGCTGGTCTCCAGAAATGTCCACCAGGTAATTGGCCTTGCTATGCAACCTTGGAACCATTTAGAATTCTGTCTTCTTTTGGAAATATGCTAGTTTAGAAAAGGAAACCTGCAGTTCGGTGAGTTGTACTTAAGAAAAAAAAAATTTCCCCTTGTGAAGGAGGCCATGAGCATGGAAAAGGACCCATCAAAGGCTCAGAGCCTGGACTGACCTGATGGGGTACCGCCCAGACACCTTGAGGGGCTGCATAAAGGGCTTCCTTTCTCTGTTCTGAAGTGGGAAATGCCAAACAACGGCAAATGTAAGCGATGTCAGAGACTACCCGACCTCCGTGTGGGTCTGAGCAGCTCAGCCTCCCTCCTGCAGCACCTGCAGAGGCACAGTCATCAGGGACATTCTCGGGGACCACACAGCCCAGCTCAGGACCAGGATGCACACAACTCTGCGGGTGCTTGGGAGCTTTGCTTCTTTCTCCTGGCAGGCCTTGCCTGCCTGGCACCCTCTGTAAGCCATCTCTGCCTTACCAGTACATGCATATTTTCCTTCATTGGAAACACTAAGCTAAACTATAATGCCTCTCATTTTGAATACCAGCATCCCAGCCTCACTTCTTTCTTTCTATCTATCTATCTATCTATCTATCTATCTATCTATCTATCTATCTATCTATCTTATGTATTGCTTCCTAGAAACAGATTTTGTAAAGTTGGGAGCTGGGGCTTGCTTGTGTCCTTTGGGCCCACGAACTTGAGAGTCTCTCTTGCCTTCTTTGCGCGTTTCTGTCAAGTCCTTATATTTATGCCGGCTGTTACTAATATCGGAGCTCAGCCACGTCTGCGTAATGAAGATTACAGCCCGCACGCACTCCCTGAACTTAGTGTGAGTCATTAAATCAGCGGGGTATAGTCAAAGTTGCAGTCAAAACAATGCTTATTCATTAATATCTGCTATGCTCATCAGCACCAATAATTGTGAAGGTAGCCAGCCCTGCCCTGTCAAAGCCCCTCCCTGAAGGATCAGCTGGATTTTAAAAGCTTACATTTTCCTAGGAAAAGAGAAGTCTTATCTTTAGTTTCACAAGGAGCTTTTAGGATGCAAGATTTAAAGATGTGCCTGTGTGCATTTAATGTCTATTTTATTTTCAATTACACTTTGCAGCGAATCTGAATACCTAACGTTATCTATAGATTGCATGATATCGTGGGACACTTGAAAGTGAGTTTTTTTGAGTCTATTTGATTTGAGAGGATGTTTTTCATCTATTTGCAGAATGATTCCCCCACCCTCACCCTCGGCCTTAGTTTTTCTTTTTCTTTTTTTTTTTTAAATAAGAAACTTGGTAGTTTATTCCCATGGTACACTGGCTGACTCTCTGCAGGACCCAGGTGGTAACCAACTAGGGGAAAAGGCGTGGGCAGGGAGGGGCTTGGACCTGCTGGGTCCTGGAAGCCTCTGCCCATATGAGGGGCCCAGGATGCAGCGTTGTGTGCCCAAGGAAAGGTGTAGGAACGTCCTTGCTCGCTGGCATTTAATTTACCGGTTGCCTCGGTGCTGGGGCTTTGGCAGATTCTGCTGGAATCTGAAAGACAGGCTGTCATGCCGAGGGCCTGCTGCCGACTGCTGAAATTGAGAAACTTGGCAGATATGCAAACAGTAACTGGGTTTGAGTTGTTTTGATTACAAGTTAAACAGAGAGTCAACGGCAGGGCCAACGTATATCTGCTGAGGTTCTCACTCTCTCTTCTCCCCTTTCTTTCTCTCCTTTCATTTTCAGTCTTACTCTTGGCAGGATGCTTGGAAGTGGCTGGTAATTTCTGCAGAATCAGGTAACGTCTTGGCTTTGCAGAGCTGGGGGTTTTGTGGGGCACGCAGAAGGGGTCAGTTTCTCCCTCCTGATTTGCTTCATGCTGTCCTCACAATGGGGTGAGTAATGTGAAATTTAGCCCTGGGTTCAAAGCCTTCAACACATTCAGGATTTCCCCTCTAGGTGGTCTTCAAAGACAGAGCCCAGAATTTCTTTCTAAATGTCCCATTATTTAGGACAGGCATGGAGGCTTTTGAGAGAGCCTAGAAAATAAGCCATGCTTCCCGTAGTGAGAAAAGGGGAGAAGGGAGAGAAGGCAGCTTCTGATTTCCCTCCATATGGCCTTTGACCTTTAGCATCTGGCCTTTGACCTTTAGCACCTGTCTGTCCGGTCACGCCCAGCATATTGGGCTGCTGGGCAGTGAACATGCATAAGATGCCTTGCTCCCTAGTGACTGGATGGGGAAAGACAAAAGAAGGAAAAGTAAGAAATCTCAAAGGACATTATGCAGGAGGAAAAAAGGCCTCTGAAGCCCTTGTCACCTGGCTCTTCAGCCCAGGGTTCTGGCTCCTCCATTGAGGCTGAGCAGCTCCAGCAATCTTCAGGCAAAATCATGTGCTAAGTTTGGAGGGAGGGCAAGGGCAATGTCTAATTGTTGCTGCTATTGTCTTAGACTGGCTGCCTGGAGGCAGATTTCTGTGAGGCTGTTTCACGTGGCAACAAACACATTTGATTTACAGAAATGAGGCTCTTCTGCCCCCTCCCCCAAGTGGGAAGCCAGACTCTGAATACTGTGACAGGGTTCTTGGAAAGAGCCCAAATATATTGAATCAGACATTTTTTTTTTAATCCACCAATTTGACCATAAAAAACTTTATCGAAAAATAAAAAAAAAAAAGACCCCAAACAAAATAAAACAAAACAACACTGGGCTCAATAATGTATCTCTAAAGAAAACTGAGTTCTGAAAGGGCCTCATTTGGACAAAGTTAATTACTGAACAATAATTGCATTTTAAATTCAGTTTCTTTCTAGATACAGTGAAATTTAAAGCTCACGAGTAGGGAAAAAGTAAGTTTCTCCGCATGCAACTTGTTAATTGGCTTTGTCAAAAACTGATGTCCCATGACTTACTCTTCCCTTGATGAAAAAAAAATTGTTCTAAGTTGGTGCAACCTGGGTCCTACTGACAGGGCAGCTCAAGCTGCTCAGCCCAAGAGCTCAGAACTGTGCATTCCCATGAGGGAGGGGGTCCTGGGGACCCTGATCATGTGCCAGATCCCTATTCACCTGCCACACAGTGTGGGGACATAACAAAGGACAGTAATATTTGGTCATGTCTCTCTTCTTCATTACACTTTTTATTCTATTTTTTTTTGTGAAATATTTGTAACCTACAATTTTCCATCTTAAGCAGTTTCGAGTGTATAATTCATTGTCATTAAATGTATTCACAGTGTTGGACAGCCATCATTATCTATTTGAAAAGTTTTTAGCACATTGTATCAGTCAGCTCTTGGTTGCTGTGACCCAAATACCTCACAAGAACAGCTTAGAGGAGGAAAAACTTACTTTGGCTCATAGTTCCAGAGGTTTAGTCCAAGATAGACGGACTCCTTTGCTTCAACGTGACGCAGGACATCACAGTGGAAGGGCATGGCAGGGGGAAGCTGCTCAGCTCATGGTGGCTAGGAAGCAGAGAGATAAATGGGTAGGGTAGCAGAGAAGATAAGCTCTGGCAGGGCACATCCCCCAGTGACTTGCCCACCTGCCTACATTCAAAGTGAGATGGACTGATTAAGCTACTGCTCTCAGAATTTAATCGTTTCACCTCAGAACTTTCCTGTATTAACACAGGAATTTGGGGGGATACCTCATATCCAAACAGAAAGTCTGTGTCTCATTAAGTGTTAAATTCGTTTATTCCCTCTCCCCTAGCCTCTGGTGACCTCTGGTTTACTTTGTCTCTATGAATTTGCCAACTCTACGTACTTCATGTAACTGATTCTACTTAGAATCCCGCAGTATTGTCCTTTTGCTTCTGGCTCATGGCGCTTAGGATAATGACTCCAACGTTCATCTACGTGGTCGCCTGCACCAGAAGTCCATTCACTTTTCTGGCTGGCTTGTACTCCACTGCCTGGGAGACACATTTTGTTTACCTGTTCATCTGTTGTTAGTGGGTGCTTGGGTGGTTCCCACCTTGGCTGCTGTCAACAGTGTTACCATGAACCTTGACATCATAGGCTGTGTTTGCATCTCTGGGTCATGTAGTTATTCCGCTTTTAACTTTTTGAGGAACTGGATGGTTCATTTTACAGAAGAGAAAACTGGGGCTTTGAGAGGTTAAATAACTGGTTGTATATGTCTAACTAGCCAGTTGCAGAGGCAGGGTGTGAGGTTGGATTTGTCTGGCCTGCAAGTTGGGGTTTTCCTCCCTGTGGACCTCTCTCCTCAAAGGTAAGGGCTCCTTCTTGGCCTTCAGGAGGATGTCCATCAGCTGTAAGTAGGAGTGACAGCCACACCAGAGGACAAAGGATCAAGCCCTGCCCCCTGCCTACCCCCTATTCCAGGCATGACAGGGAACTCTTTGAACCTCCCTTCATCTGCAAACTTGGAGCTAAGAAGGGCTGGTGTCTAGGTGTTGTTGTTATGCACTGATTCAGCCAGGGCTGAGTTTTAAGTAAGTGATACTGAAAGAGCAAACTGATGTCATTTAGTTTTGGTAAGGGCAGTGAAATATTTAGATGTGTGAATATTGGTAAACTAAAATGACTAGGGGACTTTAATTCTCCTTTCCCCTTTTGCTGGATCCCTTATGACTCTCTTTTTTCCTGTGAGCACGGTTCCCACGTGCTCTGGAGAGCATGCAGCGTCTGTTCCAGCCCGTGTGTTCTGTGTGTGGGGCTGGTGAGGTCCAGGTTCTGAGCACCATGAAGCTGTCAGTGGAGACTGCGCATTTTATAAATAACATCTCGAGTGCTTAAAAGTTTTTTCTGTGCTGATTCCATGTGGAAAGCTTCCAGGTGGATTAATTTTATGAGGTAACATTTCAAAAGCTTGCTTCCAGATTGGTTTTGTTAGATGTCATGGACATCTTTGCCTTAATCCTTTACCATTTTAAGATAGAAAATCTGATTTTAAAACTTTTACTGTACTATCTTGTGAACTCAGTCTGAAGTTTTTAATTAGAAATTTTGCATAATTACTATTTTCATCATTATTTTTATCTGTGTTAGCCAAGGTAAAAACTTTTTTGACGCCTCACACCAATCTGGTATTGGAATATATATTGGACCCAGCAAATTCATCCTTTTTGCAAGGTGATATTAAACACAAACAGTTTTCACACAAGTTAGAAGTTAGGAATCACGTACCGCTGCCATTCCACTTGGGTGCTGAGAACTTTTTTGTTTTTTGAGACTAAATGCCTGTGTTAAGGTGAATTTCTTTCAATCTGGGTAGCCCTCTTGGTTACACAACAAATCTAAATCATTCTTTCTCCAGACTTGAAATTTTTTCCCCTCCAGTACATTAGTGTTAGTATGTTTTCCCAGTCTGTTTTCTTCTGTGTAGCTCTAGCCTGATTACATTGGATTCCCAACTTCCTTCCAATTGAAGCCAGTGTCCTTGGGCCTTTCCTGTTAGGTCGGTTCAGGGTCCAGGATGTCCAATTAGGGGGACCGGTCAGGGCAGCTGCGGAATGGAGCGGCCAGCCAGACGCTGACGTCACCAGTAGACACGCCTCCTGTCAATCAGCAGGTTTTTCCTGACCTATCCAGGAAAGACTCTGGTCTTCTCTTCCTGCCCCCAAGCCCTCCCCTTCCTGATCGGGCCTTTTAAAATTGTCTGTACGCCGGGAACACGTGCACCATTACACACTCTGATGGACGGGAGAGTTCAGCCCGAAAGCGTGTATTTCCAATAAAGCCTTGCCCAGCAGTTTATTTCACCTCCTTTTGGTCATCTGGCCTTTACATTTCCCAGTTTCAGCACTGGGATCCCCTAACTGGGCACAGTGGGAAGTTGACCTCTCTAGTTCTTCCCTTTCTCAGCACTTAAACACAAATTGCCCCTCCAAGGTTGGCTCCCAGGCAGGTCTTACTAAGATATCAATGGGCTTGGCCAAGTGGCCCAGGAGAGAAGTGCATATTTACCATGCAGTCACTGCTGATAATAATAACAGTGCTGGCTTTGAGTTATTGGTTTGACAGAGAGGATGTGCCTGGCTGTGCTGTGTACCCGTCTTTGGACACATTGGCAGGGTGCAGGGGCCATATACATTGTGGTGTGCTGGGGCGATTTGGTCCTGCATTATGTGTGATGTGTGCTTCCTGCATTATGGAAACACAAACCACACAGCTGCCGATTGCACTTGTAGGGTCTCAACCCCTGGGCCATTTAACACATATTCTGTTTTTCTTTAAACATGCCAAAGAGACCAGTTTGTATTATAGTCAAATGGCCTGCAAAACTGCATTTTTGCAAAATGAATCTCCTTTAAGCCTTCATAAATTTCTGCAGATAAGCATTTGAAATATAGAGATGTTTGGGCGTCTATTAAATTCTGTTACAGGCTTGGTGGCACATAGTTACACAGGGCGTTAAATATATCCCCCTTTAAAAATGTTACAACACCTCGATTTGAAAAAATGGGTTCCCAGTCAGGAAATTAAAAACAAAACAAAACCCTAACTATCCAGGCTCCTGTAACGAAGAAGTACATTGGGAGAGAAAGACAGAGAGACACAGAGTCTGAAGGAATGATAATTTCCTCAGTGGCAATAAAACTGCATGAATTAGGGGTGCGTATGTTCTGAGTGATTTATAACACTCGAAATTTGTTTTAAAAATGGTTTCATGTAAGGAAATAACAAAAGCTGGTTGTTATTCATAGAATGGATAAAAGAACATGAATCTAAATATGGATCCGAACAGCTGTCTCTTAAAAGGATCTTATTATACCATTTATTTAAATTATTTCCTTAAATTTTTCTTTTAGACAGTGCACTTAATCCTGCAAAGTGGCGTTATATATTTGTTTATATTTTAACTTCATCAGTATTCTTCTCCTTCACAGTTTCTCTGTTGGTGTAACTCTTGGTCTCAACTTATCAATAAAGTGTTTAATAACTGCACTTATTTTTCGCTTGCCTTATATTATTAACTCTTTGTAACAAGTACAAAGAACATCAATTTAGGAGAGATTTATTATTCTGAGGCTAAAAATACTTTGTTAAATTGCATAAACTTAGCAATTATATATTTTTCCTCAAGTGAAAAAAAATTAGGATTTATTGGAAAGCCAGCCTAAATTGATGTCACCTTTGGTTTTAAAAGCATTAAAATTGCCTTTAATGCCTCTCCAACTCATTTAACATTTATGTACGCATGTGGGATGAATGGTTAGGAAGCAACGGAACACCTTGTTATAAAATACACCTTCAACGTGATGACTGGAAAGAAAAGCAGTACATGGGGCTCAAGCATTAGCTGATTTAGAGCAGAGAGGGATGCATTTTTCCTGAGTTAAAAACCAAATCAAGTAAGTTCAATTTATTTCAAGCTAGATTCTAGATTTGAAAGCCAAATATCACGCATAGCTGCACAGACAACTCCTCAGGTGGGCCACGTGTGGGTCGGAAATGACAGTTGGCGGCACCCACTGTGTGCCTGTGGCCCCAGGTCTGATAGTATCAGAGCTCACCTGATTGTACTTGTATTGCACGGAGCAGGATTTCAAATGTGGGTTTTTAAGCACTCTTGACCCTCCCAGATTCTCTTCTAAGGAGGCAGCTGGTTGTAGCGGGAGGTCCCAGGCTTTGGAATCCAACAGGCCTGTATAGCCACAGAGACGGGACTGAACTCATTTGGGCCTCTCTGCATCTATATAATGGGCCTGATCGATCATGCACTGAGTCCAAGATACGTATGCCATTTGAATTATGTGAAGTTAGAGAGTTCCGTAGAAAGTATGAATACAGTTCTTTAAGTCTTAATTTGAAATCGTGTGTCAGAAAAAAGACTTACGTGTATTTTTTGACAGTTAAAGAAGTAGAGGATTTTGGATTTGTCCTGTCAAGAGATTTATAAGCAGTCTGAATGTCATTGCTTCATGGCAGCCCCTTCTGAATCTGGAGCCACGACAGACCTGCCATCTTTTGTCAGAATTACCCACAGCACAGGAGTCCTGTACTGAGCAAGTGTATCAGGAGGAAGGACCTTAGGGACACTGTGGAGGAGGCAGAACTTCTGCACTAGCAGGGTGATTGGAAGGTGTCTGCAGGACGCCCAGCCCCCTGCAATCCCTTAGGCACCCCATGCCTCCGGCAGCAGAATCCCTGCAGAGGCTCCCTGAAGAGCGCCAGTCTCTCCCCTAACCAGGCAGGATGTACGTTCTGTTTTCTTTCCAAGGGCAAAAATACTGCTGCCATTCAGGGTCCGCATGCACAGACGGTGAAGAACTCCATGTTCTCTGCGGTGGACCAGAATGGGTGACTGTGCTCCGCTTCATCAGAGATGTATCTATAGCTACCGGACCTTAGTGATGAATGGCACATTTTTAAAAGCTAAAAAATGAATGGTTCTGAAGTCCAACTTCCAGCATCTTTTTAAAATGGATATATGGTCTCATGATTTACACGAAAATCACATAAAACACAATCAAGTGTCTTTCACTGGAGGGGTTAATAATTTCAGTTAAATAATAATCAGGCTGCTTACAGTACTGATTATTATTTAACTGAAATAATCAGATCTAATCTGTTGGAATTTGGGGGGAAAACTTAGAGACTTAAGGTACATTTCCAGAATGAAATTTCACAGTGTCACTTTCATCATCGTACGCCTGAAAACAATAGTGAAATTTCTGGTTTGGAGTTTGGGATAGGTCTACGGGGGCTGATTCCATCTAGTTTTCTGATTGAGAATATATTGCAACTGAGAATTTCAGGGTTAATTATATCAGAAGCCTGAGGCTGGGGTGGAAAACGGGAGGGATTCTACAACAAAAATAGAGGGAACTAAATTGCAGATATACACACGAGGGGTTCTATTCTTGTGTATGGGATGTATATTTTGGGAGAGAAGAAAAAGAAAAGAGAGAAAGAGGGAAAGAGAAAGAGAGAATCAACACTGTAGATTTTGAGAATCGAATTGTTTTCAAATGGGTTCACTGAAAATATTTTTTTATTGTAACAAATGCTCGCAGGCTGCGCCTGCTGTGGATTTGCCTGCCTTTGGGTTATTATAACCCCTGTCTTCACTGGTGATAGGTTACATTTTCTTGGAATGCTAATGCATGACATAGCCCAGGAAAAATACTCAGAAAGTACTTATAAAGTAAATAAGCTTTAATTAAATATCATTGTCAAGCATTAATCATTATAGCACTGCTCCCTATGGAAATAAGGGTGTATATCCAATGTGTTTTGATTATGTATGGATTTTAACAGAAGCCTAGTTTGTCTGTTGCTGTGGTCCTCAATGCAGCCCTCCCACAGCTCTGTCCAGGAGATCTGCTTGGATCGGAGTGAGAATCAGCTAGGTTTTATTGTGTACTGTACAGTCATAACTATTTTGAGAAACAAAAATGGTAAGTACACAGGGCACCTGCATCAGGGGACTGGGGGGCCTCTGCACCAGCCGGCCCTTCCCCACCTGCTGGTTCTGGGTCAGCAGTCCAAGCAGTGAGACTGGGAGGTTTCATCAGAATATGAAAGAGGTATAACTCCAGTTGTCATGGGCTGCTGGAATCTCTTTGGGGGGAAACTCCTGCTATCTGAAATTTCTGGGTATAATTTTTAGTTGGAAATGGGGCAATCAATTCTAAAAGTGCTCAGACTCCCCCAGGGAATAATGGTGTCTCCAGTCCGCATTTCTAAACCAACTGGTTGTGTTGTCCCCTGTCCCCAGAAAGGATGTTTTCTAAGAAACATTCTATGCTGAAAACACTCTTGTATCTATCGATCAGGCAAAGGAATGTAGAGTGCACTTATTAAGTTCCTACTGTGTGCTAAGCTCACAGCAAGGTAGAAAGCAATTCAAATGCTTTCTGTTCCTCAAAAGATGGATGGGTAGGGACTTGCCCGTGGGCTGCTGGGTAGAACCCCGACTGTCTTGGCTCTAAACCAATGCTCTTTCCACTTAAGTGTTTGCTTTCCTTTACAATGAAGTTTCATTTTTAAAACAATTGCTGCTAATTCAGTGCTTAGCTAAGGGAAGGATATGATGAAAAACAATTTAAAGTTGATTAAACAACTGAAACCCATCAGGCATGAAGGCATCTCTCCAGCCTCGCTCTACAGGGCTCTCCTGCCTCCGTCCTCTGGAAGGGCACTTCACCTCAGGCCAGTGGGGAGCCCTGTGCTAGGTTCTGAAAGAGGTTGGGGGACAGAGATGACCAAGGGCTGTGGCTTTCTTCAAGATGTGCACCATCTCTCCCTCTGGAGGCAGGCACATGTATTCTCTCTTCACTCATTCACCCAGGGGTTTGGTGGCTGGTGAGAACTCTAGGGAGAATGGACGTGGTCCCTGTGTTTAAAGATGGATTGGTAGATAATGGCCATCAGGCGTGATCTGGGCCTTGGGGAGGGGGTGCGACATGAGTTACAGAGTCCACCCAGTCAGCCAGGGGGACAGATGGTGAAGGAAGACCTCCTGCAGGAGACGCTCAGGCAGTGAGTGGTCAGTTAGGGCAAGACCCATGAGGGACCAGTGGGAGATAGAAGATTTGAAGTGGTTTGGGAAACTGTCCATAGTTCTAAAAAGGTGTAAGAGATAAAAAGAGGAGGGACTCAGCACTCCGTCCCAGCCTCTACTGGGGACTGCAGATTTTATTTCATAGTTTCTAGGAACCCAATGAGGCAATTTGGTCCTGGGAGGGCTATGTCCACCACAGCTTCTTAAGCCTACCCTTCTGTAGGGAGTCGGGATGGATGAATTAGAAGGGATCTCTATGAGGTGAATTTTGTCCCCCCTCAAATTTATATGCTAGAGATTGAGCCCCCCATTACCTCTGATTATGACAAGATATGGAATTTTTAAAGAGGTGATTAAGTTAAGATGAGGTCATCGGGTTGGGCCCTAATCCAGAGTAACTGGTGTCCTTATAAGGCAAGGAGAGTGGGACACAACCAACATACTAAGGAAAGAGGGGCCACCACGTGAGGGGCTTCCGAGGAATCCAGCTCGCTGACGCCTTGATTGTGGACTTCCAGCCTCTGGATCTGGGAGGTGTTGAAATTCTGATGTCCCAGCTGCCCCATCTCTATTAGCACTTGTTTCGGTTATAAGACAACCCAGGGGACCTAGGGACCAGTAGGAGTTTTCAGGGGCAGTCAGAGGAGGGGAGGGCAGAGGGAAGTGGGAGGATGCAGAGGTGTGGGCCACAGAGTCTCAGAACAGGAAGCGGCCACTGAGGCGGAGTGGGGGAGGGGGTGGTGAACCCCCTTCCTGGAAGGCAGAACCCTGGGATGACTGGCCAGATGAGGGTTATAGACAGGAAGTCAGAGAGTGAGGTCCTGTTGTTCTAGATCCCAATTCTTTCTGAGCGTCTCACTCATGAGTTCCCAGCACTTGCCACAGGACAGGTGGCCAATAAGATTTGGAGAGGTGAGTAAATGACTCAGTGCTCTTGAGCCCTGCAGGATGTTCCCTGTTACAAGTTCTGCCCCTCTTCGAACCTGCAGGGTGCTTGGACCTGCTACAGGGTGAACTATGAGCTGCAGAGGTGTCCTGGGCCACTCTCCTGGGACAGAGGCTGCTGTGTCCCCATCATTTGAGCCCTGACCCTCTGGGTTGGCAGTGCAACCCCACCTCATTATTCCCCCTTTGGGAATTATTTCCCTCTCTATATTTTTTTCTTATTTCAACAATAAAAGTAAAATCTGGGCAAGGTCTGTGGATATATGTCTTTGATATTTACAGAGGGCCCAACCCTTGTTAATTAATTGCAGAAACAAATTGATTGAGAGTTGATCCCATGTTTTTGTAAGCGCTAGTTGATTTTAGAAACTCACATTCCAAGTGGTCTCACAACTTGGTTTTTCTATTCTTTCCCACAAGATGTTGGCTATTTCTTCTCGACTCCTGGTATACTTCAAAAGACCTACAGCATCCTTCGTCTTGTTTTCTGATAAATGGGTCTTTTTCATCTTTCCCTGTATGAGAACAGAGGCCACATTATTTTTTAAAATCCTGCCTTCTTTGTGGAGAAAGAATCCTGCAGAAAGCATTTGCTTACTGTTAAAGTAAGAGGGGAGCCATGTTTGCATACTTGCCCAGAAGGATTCCAAGCGGTGCCTTTCTTCACTGTTAGTCTTTTGTTGACGAGTGAGGCCCAGGCCAAACAAAGGGGAATTGAAGTTGAGTGTAGCATGGTCCCTGCCTTCAGGCAGGTTCCAGTCTAGAAGCTAAGGGGATGCAAATACCTGGGATGTTTGCCTTCTTTTGTTGGCAACGCTGGTGGGGTTCTTTTCTTTTCTTTTCTTTTCTTTCATTCTCTTCTCTTATGGAGAAGATACCCCATACAGATCCTCATTCTAGACATGTCACAAACAGTGGGCTTCGAAAATAAAAGTAGCAGCTCCAAACAAAGTATCTTTGTTCTGTGCTCTGAGCTTTTCTAAGCATTTGACCTTTGTGTCAGTCAGCTGGGGCTGCTATAACAAAACACCACCAGCTAGGTGGCCTGAACTGTAGGTATGCATCTTCTCACACCCCTGGAGGAAGGCAGAGCAGGATCAAGGTGCTGTTGGAGAATTCAGTTTCTGGTGAGGCTTCGTCTCCTGGCTTGCAGATGGCCACCTTCTTGCTATATCCCCACCTGGCCTTCCTGTGTGTGTGTGTGTGTGTGTGTGTGTGTGTGTGTGTGTAGAGAGAGAGAAAGAGATCTTTCACAAACAGAGATCTCCAGTGTCTCTTTCTTTTCTTCTTTTTCTCCTAAGAACACCAGTCAGTCCTATCGGATTAGGGTTCCATCCATATGACCTCACTTATACTTTTTTTTTTCTATTGGCCTCATATCCAAATACAATCACATCAGGGGTTGGCGCTTCAACCCGTGCATTGTGGGAAAACGCGATTTAGCCCCGAAGTGTGTCTTCCTTGTGTCCTCCACGTGACAGCCCTTGGAAGTGTGTCCTTCCACCCTCCTCTTCACTGAATGGAAGCACAGGGCCCAGAGCCGTGAGGAGCTGGGCTTCCGACCCAGGCCCGCCCGACTGCAAGGCCCACACGGCAGCCCCCGCCCTTGCTGGGAGCTGCGGGCCCCCTAGTCAATGGGCCATGGCCAAAAGTTAGCAGCATCTTTTGTCTATTACTATGTATTTTGTTTAATCAAATGTAATGAGGTTTGTGGAAGCAGTAAACAGAAGTTATTTTCAAGTAGGAACTGTATTTAGCACCGTTAATTGAATCAGTCTAGTTAGTTAGAATAGAACAGTGGTTGTCGGCCCCGTAATAAGGAAATTGAGTTTCTCATAAAACGGCTGATTCTTGTCCTGCTACACTGTAGAACACACCGCAGCGGAGCCTTTAGAGTTCCCTTGCAGCCTGGTGACAGCTCTGCCTGGACCACAGCCATGGCATTCTTGGTGTCTCAGGCCTGATTGGCATGAAGAGACCCAGGGCCCCTGGGATGTCAGATGGGGCCAGATGCATGTTGGTGCTGAATCCTCCCTATGCTGTGCTAGTGGCTGGCTGGTGATCACATTGTACAAATGGGGAAACTGAGTCTAAGAGAGGCTTGGAAATACCATGAGTGAGACGGTGGTGGGGAGCAGCCAGAAGGCTCCGCGGAACAGGTTCTGTCTGCATGAGATCCAGCCATCTTCTCCTCACTACACCCAATGTGACCCTGGGGACTGCAATGGAATAAAAATGGTTGCAAACCCTCCCTTTCTAGGAGACAGTCTAATTCCTCTACTTCCAAATCTGGCTGGCCCTGGGGACTTACTAGGGTGCGGTGGAGGTGATGTCCTGCTGCTTCTGCCCAGGGAGTCTTGCTTTGGGAACACAGGCTTCATCGTCTGGTGGGGTGGGGAGATGCTTTGTCCTCACATGGCTATGGGTAGAGGCCGGAAAGAGTCCAACTCTCTCCATCAAGCTCTTTTGCAAGGTCACCTGATCCCATTCCTAGGAGCTTTGCCCTCCTGGCTCCACCACCTCCCTAAAACCCTGCCCCAAGCCAGGGATTAGTTTGCATGCACGTTTTGGTGGGGGTTAGAGTTGGGCACCATCTTTCAAGCCACAGTGTTGTCTGGGCCTTGCCTACAGGCTGCGCTGCAAGCATTCCTGAAGCTTTGGATTTGTGCCCTGGAAAATAGGCTTCAAGGTGGGGCTGTGGACGATGAGCTACGAGGTCTGAGTACGAACACTCTGTCCCTGAGCCCTTGCCCTCATGCATCCTTGCAGGCTTCTCTGGATATCTGCAGAGCCCATGTTTGACCTCTTTCCTTGGAAGACCAGCCTCCAGAGGGCTGGCTCTGAGGCCTCTGTTTGTTTAGAATGCTCCCCAGCCACACCCAGCCTCTGCACCCTGTGTGATCCCTGTGAGATTCCAGGGACATCTGACAGTTGTGGTCTCCGCTGAGTCTTTCCATCCCTCTGTGCTGTCTAATGCATACAGTGGCAGAGGCTATTAGGAAGGTAACTGAGATGTCCACAGGCATTGACTGGACTGGCTCTCTTCTCCTCCTCCTCCCTCAGTCACTAATGTCCCTATCCATCAGACATCCAGAGTGGAACCCCTCAAGCCTCCCCTCCACCTCCAGATCTCTGTGAATTCTCTCTGTGATGGTCTTCAAGCCTGCCCTCTCCTGGTCCCCCTGCCCTGACCCTTCTTGGCAAGAGCAGCTTCCACTCTGGTTTCCTGCTCTCAGCTCCAGGCCCTCCCAGACCTGCCTCCCTGTGCTTTGGATGAGCCCCCACTCCTGCTGGTCAACTCCTGGAAAGGTTCAGGCCTCACACCCTGATCAGAGTGCCAGGGTGCAGGTGGGGATACCTGCAAACAGTCACTGAGATGGCACTGAGGGTGCTGGGTGTTGAGGAATCTGTGCATGAATGAAAGGGAAGTGCTTTAGTCTGCAAGAGCTGCCACAACAGAGCCCCACAAGCAGCTTCAAGGACAGGGATTTACGCTTACAGACTTTGCAGCTAGAAATCCAAGATGGAGGGGCCAAGGCCAGGGAAGGACCAGGCACAGCGAGTGAGGTCCTCGGGCGCAGCATCTGTGGGTGCTCTGGAGGCCTTCCTCAGCCTGGTGCCCAGGGTCCAGGCCCAGCTGGCCTTAGCCCTGCTCTCTGAGCCTCCTCAGCCTTGCTTCCTGTCCATGCCCAGACTCCCTCCAGGCCCTCTTCTCTCAGAGTACTCCACACGCTTCCTACCTGATGCCTGTGTTAGTTTTCTAGTATTTTAGTGTTAGTTACAAACACAGTAACAGAAGACCACAGACTTGGAGACTTAAAATAGTAATAATTTATCATCTCTGGTTTCACAGATCAGAAGGTGACATTTAGCCAGGAGTCACTGGGCTAAAACCAAGTCACCCTCAAGGCCATGTCCTCTTCCAGAGGCTGCGGGAGAGGGTCATCTCCAAGCTCCCCTGTGTTGTGGGCAGATGGCAACTCCTTGTGGCTCTAGGACTGAGGTACCTGTCCCTGTGTCATCTCTTTGCTGAGGGCCCTCCCAGCTCCAAGAGGTCACCTGCGTTCTCTGGCCATGGCTCTTCCTCCCTCTGCAAAGCCAGCAACGGTGGGTAGAGTCCACTTCAAGCTTCTCAAGTGTCGACTCTCTCCTGCCTCTTCTTCTGTGGCCACCACATATTTTTAAGGGTCCTCTGCCTTCTTCTGCCGCGTACAAGGGTCCCAGAGATGACACTGGGCCTATCTAGATCATCCAGAGTAATCTCCCCCTTTGAGGTCCATGAACTTGACCCTATCTCTAGGGGTCTCCTTGCCGTGTGATGCGATTTACCCTGTTCCCAAGGATTAAGATGGGAACATGGCTGGGGGATCCTTCTCCTCGCCGCAGGCTGCCCGCTCCTTCTGCTGGATTGCTCGGAGGACTCTTGTCCCTTTCGTGGGGCTTTGCAGGAACAGCGCTTCCTCTCTGCCACCCGGACTCCCCACCCAACAGCCACACCCACCCTGTACTTCCTTGCTTGCAGAGGCGGGTTGTGGCACCCTCCACCCAGCTCCGTGGGCTTTCTCCAGACGTGTCCATCCTCTGTACTGGTTGGTTGCATGGCAGTCTTCTTGGCCAGGACAGAAGGCCTTTGAGCGTAGCACCCAGCACTGGGCCCTGTCTGTACTCAGTAGGTGCTCAGTGGATGGATGCTGAGAGCCTGAAAGAATGACCCGTGTAGACTTCCTTGCTTCCTCATGTGGCCGCATGGCTGGGGGTTCTGCATGGTAGGACTGTGTTGTTCTGGGCTGGCGTTGGCTGGCCTGCTGGGCCCACAAGGGACATGTGTGTGGTTTTCAGGAGCATCAGGGCAGCTTGGTGATCAAGGCAGAGGCTGCAAGGCCAAACCCCTGCATTAAGCGCTGGCTGCCCACTTTAGAGGCATGACTCCGGGCCAGTGTGTTCCACTATTCCACATTCCACCTGCACGCTGTGAGCACTGAGGTAACTTGCAGCCTGGACCAGGTCACCTTGCAGGAGTCCCACGGTAGCTGTGTTCCCCAGTTGCTAGTGGTACAGAGCACGACTGCGTGAACAGTTTGTTTCCAGATTAAACATTCTTTGGTTTTTTTGTTTTTTTTTGGTACCAGGGATTGAATCCGGGGACACTTAACCACTGAGCCACATCCCCAGCCCTTTTTATATTTTATTTAGAGAGAGTCTTGCTGAGTTGCTCAGGGGCCTTGCTAAGTTGCTGAGGCTGGCTCTGAACTCAAGATCCTCCTTCCTCAGCCTCCCGAGCTGCTGGGATTACAGGTGTGCACCACTGCCCCTGGCTTCAGATTAATATTTGATACCATCCCTCACTTGGTGGAATGAAGTTCCTTCTATAAGGTTTCCTAAAGGTCCTGCGATGGACTAGTGCATTAAAGTGCCCCCAAGGCCCACTTCTCCCCCTGGAATTGAGTCACAAAGGCCAGAAAAGAGAAGCGTAGGCTGCTGGTATGTGTTCCAGGAGGACCTACAGAAGGAGAGGTGTGGGGGCAGCATGGGGGGCCCCCCTCACCACAGTGAGCACCCTCCCTAGCCTGGACCCCTCAGGACTCCAGGGGGAAGGCTCAATCTCTTCACAGGGGCTGGTGACAGGTGCAAACCCCCAGTGCTGGGGCGGGACCGGAGGTAGAGACCAGGCTTCTGGCAGCCCAATATGCTGGAATTCATTGGTATTTAAAAACACTTTCCTGCCCTTTTTCATCATACAGCTTAACATTTAAAAAGACTCCAAAATCAGTGCTTATTAGTACAATGCAACTAGGGGGCTTGGAAGTGGTGTTGGAAGAAAGAACCTTAAGAAGCCCTGTCTGAGGAGGGGAGAGACATGAGGTTTGTTACTTGGTTTTTCTTTTTTCTTTTGGTACTGGGATTGAATCCAGAAGTGCTCTACCACTGAGCGACCTCGTAAGCCCTTTTTATTTTTTATTTTGAGACAAGGTCTCACTAAGTTGCTTAGGGCCTCACTAAGTTGCTGAGGATAGCTTTGAACTTGGATTCATTTGCTGCAGCCTCCTGAGTCACTGGGATCATGAGCATGTGCCACTGTGCCCAGCTAATAGGACATTCTTTACAAGCTCTTTAAACCTCTCACAGAGCAATTGCAGGTTGCCAGTCAGCAATGTAGTGCTGTCCTGTGGTCCCTGAACCAGGCACTCTTGAGGTCATGGGGACGTAGGCTTATGCATTGTTTGAGATCTTTGTCTAATGCATTGATTTGTGCACCTGGTGTCACTCCAGCACCATGGTAAGAGGGGCATCTGACCTCACGCCACAGCCCTCAGTGCCTGGCCTCAGTCTCAGAAGGTACTAGGTGCTTTGAAAGTGCTGAATGACTTGCCCTGGGAAAGTGGGAGACTTTGTTAACTTGCTTGATTTCAAATAAAACTTCAGGAACTCCATAGAGCAAGAGAGAGAATCAATTTTTAAAAGAAATTTACTTACTCTATGAGTGCAGCCACATTCCTAAATGTTTGGTGGCACAGAAGGGAGGAAAGGCATACCTCCACTGTGACAAGGCTGCTGCCCCCTCTGGCAAGTGGTTCCTCTTCTGCCTCTGTGGTCCCAGGGATGTTGCTGCATGCTGTCCCCCCACACGATGGTGGTGTGATTCAGAATCCTGAGCCAGGTCACTAACCTGGAAGCTGTGGCCTCATAGATGCTTGGGGAGTCTGAGTGCCAGCCATGGATATGGCACCAGGTGACTCACAGTGAGTCTGTACTTGTGAGCCTCACTTCAGGAACCTGGAAAAGAGGAGTAGGGACCGACGGTGCTTTCCTGAGATGCTGTATGGTCACAGCCCTGACCAGAAACATGCACAGATGGGGCAGGCTCTGTAAGGACCACTGCATCCCTTGAGAGTCCTTTAAAGAGCTCGAAGGCAAAAAGAATGAATCAAGAGTGAGGTGGACACAACTATCAGGGAGCAGGAAAAGAAAGATCCAGGCAACTGGAAAAGCCAGTGGTGAACAATGGCTTCCAAACTTTTCTTTTTCACATTCTGTTAATCTCCGCCCCCCCTCGCCATTTCTCTTGCCCCATATTTTTTTTGTCTTTAATATCCTAATTTGAAAGTCAGGCATGGTGGTGCATTCCTATAATCCCAGAAACTTGGGAAGCTGAGGCAGGAGGATTGCAAGTTCAAGGCCAGCCTCAGCAACTTACAAGACCTTGTGTCAAAAAAAAAAAAAAAAAAAAAAGGATGGGGATGTTGCTCAGTGGGTGTGACCAGCACCCCTGGGTTCAATTCACATGATTCCTCTTGTAAAATTCTTAATTCGAGAGGAAGTAAAGTAGTGATCTGTTTAGCCAGAAGAAAAACGTGTGAAGCTTTTATTTTTAAATTTTATGCTCTGTGGCTTTAAAAACTGTTTTTGTGGAGAGGTGTCATATTGTCTTATTTGGGTCATTTGCCCATTTTTAATTGACCTTATTCAGGTCATTTGATTTTTGTTGTTGAGTTTTTGCATTCCTTGTATATTCTGGATACTCACCCTCTGTCAGATGAACGGGTGGTAAATATTTTTCCATTCTGTAGGCTGGTTCTTCACTCTGTAATGGTTTCCTCTGAGGTGCAAACCTTGTTAGTTTGATGTCATCCCATTGGTCAAATTTTGATTCTCTTCCCTGTGCTTCTGTGGCCATAACCAAAGGGCTGTTGCTTATACCAATGTCTTGAGGTATTTCATAGTTTCAGGTCTTACCTTCAAGTCTTTGATCCGCTTTGAGTTGATTTTTGTACAGTGTGAGAGATAGGGTCAAATTTTAGCCTTCTGCATGCAGATTCTGTCTGTATTGAAATATCACACCCAATCCCATTAATATGTGCAATTAATCCATGTTAATGAGAAATAAAAATTGTGTTTCCATCATTAAGTAATGGGAGGGCTACTGGCACCTGCCCGGAGAGACTGGAGAAGGGAAATTTGAAGGCACTTTCTCATGGGGTCTGCTCAAAGGGTGATTAGCTCTGTCGAGGCATCAATCAAGTTAAACAGTAGTAGGCTGGGAGAGAATGTTCTCCAAATTGAATTTCACATGGAGTGGCCAATTCTGAGTCTTTGTATTTTTTTTTTAAATATTTTTTAGTTGTAGGTGGACACAATGTCTTTATTGATTTATTTTATGTGGTGCTGAGGATTGAACCCAGTGCCTCACGCATGTGAGGCAAGTGCTCTACCACTGAGCCACAATCCCAGCCCCAAGTCTTTGTATTTTTCTTGTTAAAAATTTTACCTGTTTATCTGATTTTGCAAACATAGCCTTAGATTAGACATAGATTAGAATTAAATTAACATAGATTAGAATTAAATGAAAAAACAAATGAACCAAAGCAGAAGCCAAGAGCTGGTGAAGTTGAGAGGGTCCTGTGAGTACTTACTCACTTTGTCTCTCTGTTGAAACTCTCTGACAGGCTCATTAGTTTCATCCTCACAGCTACTCTGGGACAGTCTGCTCTCCATGGGGTAGATAAGTTGACTGAGGCACTGGGAGATTAAAAACTTTGTGAAGGGCCCTAGTTGGTAGGAGGTGGAGCTGAGGTTGGAACCCAAGTTGTCTTCCCCAGAGCTGTCTTCTCCCCCATAGCCCCAGGAACTGGCCAGCCCCAAGGTGTCAGGGATTTCACAGGGTACCTGGAATTAGCCTGTTAATAAGTGTGATGGTGTCACTGCCCATATTAGGAGACTGGTTTATCTGGAGAGCTGGGGTGACCCTCCCAAGGTCAGATTGCTGGTAGGCACCAGAACCAGGCTACCTGGTCAGACCTGCTGATCTTCAAAGCCAAATTCTTTCACGGATAGCTCCAGGTGAACGATCTCCTAAGAATCTACCTCCTTTAATGAAAATGATGCTAATTGGTAGCTGTCTAATTCCAAAATGTTATGGCCATAATGCTGTCTATCACATGGGAATTAGCCACTTATGCTTTGGGACATCTTTTCATCTCAGAAAAACTAGTCTAATATGATAGTTAGGCTCCCATGTCAGCCCACAGGGGCTGCTTGATCCTCGGGTGCTAAAAGAGAAATGAGATAGAAAATTCTCTTTACTGCAGGGTCTCTTCAAGAAACCCACACCAAATTCCAGATGTGACCATTGTTGTTTACTTTGGAATCAGAAGCTCAGTGTTTGCTCTGCTTATCCAGCCATCTCACCCCCCGAGGTCCCCTTGGCTTGTGTCCATCTGGTAATAGAAACGTCAGCACGGCAGATGGGCACCTGCTGTAGTCGAGGTCAACAATGAGGCTTTGGAAATTGGCGGGCATGAGTTCTGAGTGTGACTCTGTCAGTCATTGGTTGGCTGACTTTGGGCAAGTGTCTCCATCTCTATACATGTGCATGTTATATATTCCTCCAGAGCTGGGGCTAATAGGGACCGAGTCTTCACTGATCTGTACCAGGCATGAGCAATAGGGAACAGAGGCAGCGCCAAGCACAGAAACCAAGTCAGAATCAAGCTTTGAGGAGAGGAGGACTGAGTTTAGTCCTGAAGTGTCTCTCCCTTGGGCCCATGTTTATTTCCACCATATGCATAGAGGGCTTAAAGCAGCACCTTCACAGGGTTACGTTTAATAAATATTAGTTCCATTGTTATTGCCATTATCAGTGTGGTTTAGTGTCCTAATTCGGAGAACATCTTGAGCCTGCCACAAAGCCAAGGAACCAAATGGCAATGTAAGGGGGAGCTGCTGAATTCTCTTTCTTTATCAAGTGTCATTAAAAGATGCCATTGACAGTATTGGCAGCTTCATTAAGAAGTCTGTTGACGATGGTAATAAGGCTGGCACATTTGGGATTCAGATTGACATTCTCACGACAATGGCAGAACTTGGGCTGGCGCAGCAATGCCAGGATGTGGCTCAGGATCTGGGAAGGGCTGGGTGCCCAAGACAGAGCGGTCTGGGTAGAAAACCCCCGCCCGGGCTGGGGACCTGCTCCAGGCCTGCCTAGCTAATTCTTTTCTGTCTGGTGACTTGGCACTCCTCATCCCACTTCTCCGGCTCTCAGTTCCCCCAAGCTGGAGCTGAGAGAATCTGCCTAGCAATGCATTAGCCTCAGACGCCTGAGTCCTGGGGGCTGACATCCCTGGGGGCATTGCTGCTGATAAGAAAAAGCTCTAGTGACTCGAGTCAGTATCAAATTTCTGCTTTAGAGGGAGGACACTGGAGATGAGTGTGAAGAGTGAATTGGAGATCCATAATCCTGGCAAAAAATAAGGGGAGTGAACTAGGATAGTCACGGGACACAGGAGGGCAGGGAGATGGTGTCACCTTCACCAAAAGGACTTAGGGGCCCTTCCGTATTGGTGGTATCCAGCATCACATGTGGACTTGAAGAGGAAGCCACATTTAAAGAATCAGTGAAGGACTGTTTGAACCTAGATTTTTGATGAGCTTGGTGTGTGATAACCCAGGCTCCCAGGAGGTGCCCTTCTGTATAACTGGTGAGTAGCCCAGGGCTCTTGCAGGTGTGTGAACCAGATCAGCTTCTGGGTTGTCCTTGGAAATCCTGAACATGGTCTAAAGGGTGTCTTTCTTCCTTCCTCCTGCGTGTCTTGTCCTTCGACTTTGTCTTTCAACACTGAACGGCAGACAACACGCAATTCACATCTCCTTTGTGGAAGCCCATGAGCGGAACCAGCAGGTGGCTGTCCCACTAGCTTGGTGCTCTGTACTGGTGGGGAACATTGTTGGCACCAATCTTGAACACATCCATTCCAGCTTGAGTAGGAAGTCCATGATGGTCACGCCGGTCAGCAAGTGTCATTTGTCACAACAACATAAAACTTTCCAATGGGGACTAGCCTCTAGTGGTGGCGTTAAGCACTGATCCCTGTCCATCTTCCCGCTACCAGGACCTTTATCACTCAGTCTGAGGTTGCTGCTTGGTCTTTTATCTGATTCAAATGTGCCTGTGCTTAGGGAATAGACTAGCACTCAAAATGTAAATAGGTGTTTCTCTCTCGCTGTTAAAGCCATTACTGTGTCGATCGCTGTCTGGCTGCAGTGAGGGTCTGTTAGGATTTACATTATGGAGCTTGATTTTCTAAGGCTTAAAATGCCATTAAAATCCGTTCGATCTGGTGGTTCGAATGACCAAATTATCTAAATTTATTTTGGAAATCTATTTGGCTTCCTCTTTATTCATTGGTGAGAATATACATAGTGTTGTGGCGTCTTGGATTTGGAAGCCTTGCAGCATTTCTGAGACTGCAAGAGTGACAAAATGGAAAGGTCCCACATGTTTATAAGGAGGCTACTGCCAACTTAGGTGGGGAATAAGGTGACACTGGGGTATGTTCATCATACTCCATGTTTTTAGCTTTTTGTAAAAAAGAGAAAAAGCAGAGAAATGCTAAGGGGTACGACTTGCTATGAACCCTGGTGGATCTGAATGGTATCACATCCAAGCTGCACAGTAGCCGCACGTGGGAACATTCATCCCCTCTCAACAATCGAGTCAATGAGGTTCTGAAACTTAATAATAAATGGTAAAATTGTGGGTCAAGATCAGGCTTCAAGCCCAAGACCTTCACTCTCTGCCATGCTCTCTCCTCTAAAATCTTTGGGATACTTGTGCTAATGGTCAAAGGTCAATCAAGACACAAAACCAAGGTTAAAACTTTTAAGACACTTCACTAACTCTAGGAGTTTTGATGAAATGAATTGTTTCTCCCCAAGTTGGGCCTATTGTTAGCAAACCTGTGTCCTTCCCTTCTCCCTTCTTTTCTCCTTTCGACAAATACTGAGCATGTGCTCCGTAGGTCCTATTGCTGTCACACTTGAATTACTGCGTCAATGTCTGCAATCACTAATTCCCGTTCCGCGTCGATCGCTCACGCAGTTCTCCCTGAGGCCCATCTGACTTTTGTCAGTCTCCACAGCTGAATGTTCTGGTTCTCCCAGGGAAATCCTACTCCACAGTCACTCATCAACGCTCTCGATACCCGTTTTAGTCAGCTTTGCGTCATTGTGACCAAAAGACCTGACGAGAACAAGTGGAGGAGGAAAA
>PVHX01009374.1:0-76866 GCA_004024805.1 Geosciurus inauris
AATTAAGCAAACAATTTTAAGTAATATTGAGGTAAAGCCAGTGTTTGAACATAAATTCCTTTGAGTATTTTTCTTTCCCCATGCCCATTCTTGTCTTATTTCTTCAGTTTTCTAATCATCTGGCTCTGTATATTTTCACGCTTAAGGATCCTCTTTCCCCTCTCCCTCCCTCTCCTTCTCCTTCTTCTTACCAGGGATTGAACTCAGGGGCATTCGACCACTGAGCCACATCCTCAGCCCTGTTTTGTGTTTTATGTAGAGACAGGGTCTCACTGAGTTGCTTAGCGCCTCGCTGTTGCTGAGGCTGGCTTTGAACTTGCGATCCTCCTATCTCAGCCTCCCTAAGTGCTGGGATTACAGGCTTGTGCCACCGCGCCCGGCTAGGATCCTTCTTCTCTTGGTGAGATTCTCATCCATCTGACAACATCCCTCCTTGCTCACCTGTGTCAGTCAAAATGAAGATTTCCCCCATAAATTCTAGAATTAGTGACGCTATGGGGTCCAGCAGAGGAAAGCACAAGTGCCTTTCTCTCCTCTTCAGAGACCTATTTAACCTACTTCTTGTTTTATAATTAGTACTTTTAAAGTTCTCAATATTTATAGGAAGAATTTCAGCTATTCTTTCCAGTTCAAATATACATTTAGAAGTGTTCCCTGTGTCCTCTAAATAGAAGCTAGTTCAAATGCACCTGTACAGAAATTTAGTATGTCCACTGAATAGAAGCTAGCTAATATAGAAATCTATTTGAATCTTATCCAATTATGACATAAGACATTACAATCTGAAATATCTCCTCTATTACACAAACCCTGATCTTTTAGAAAAAGCAGACTGGTAGACATGAATACAAATAAAAAAACATCATCTCTTTAAAATTCATTATATTTGGATTCCACCCCCATGTAGTCCTCATTATCTCTATTTAGTTGATGCCTGTAGCCCTGTACTCATTTTTCCAATTTTCATGAAGAAATTTTTATCTCTTTCAATTACATATGTACCCAATATTTTAGTTGCCCCTAACATTTTTCCAATGAAGGGCCAAAAGTCACAGTTTTGTTAAGTTGTTCTATGGCAGTCGACATTACAGTTAATATCCTTTGTCTAAATTGTTCATCATTATCCTCTTTGTTTTGTGTTTTTGCATTATATTTTCCATTCTCTTGAATATCTAATGTGTTGACATTATTTTCTGAGACTCTCATTATTTCTACCATTCTGCCCAGAGTAAACAATGTATATTCCATTATTTTCTAAATTGCTTCTAAACTATTTTTAGGAAAGTTTGAATAATTAGATGGCTGTAATGCATGACTCTGAATTTATTTTTTGACTGTCCAGAACAAATCAGTGTACATAGAAATTATACACACACTAGTGGAAATTAAATCATTTCAAAAACCACATCTTTAAATTCTCAGATACATAAATTTTTAAATACTAAAGGCCCAGGATTAATCATTCTAAACACACACACACATACACATACTTTAAACCAAATACTTGAAAGGTTTTGAATTCTTTCATTGTTTTGTTTTGTTTCTTGATTTTTATGTATTTGGTGCTAGGGATTGAAACCAGGACCTCAATCAATGTAGAACACATATTTTACCACTGAGCTATACACACCCTCAGTCCTGAGAATTTTGAGTTCTTATGAAGTCAATCTTAAATTCATGTTCTCTTCATTATTCTATTTTGTTATTCTGCATACAGAGTAGACCAGGGATGGTATTTTAAAAAGTTCTTTATGTTTTCTCTTTTGGTTTCCTTAGATGCAAAAATAAAATGAAAAATACTTTAGAAATTAACATCCCCTAGTTTATACCCTTTGACTAACAAAATCATCAATCCATGTATCAAGCAGCTAATATTCCTTTTGTATATTTATTAAATATAAAAATTCAGGTGCAATGTCTGCTGTTTTTACATGCCCTTAAAATTCAAACCCTAAAATCATTAAATGAAGAGGGTTAAGGGTGGAAATTGTTGTTATAAATAAGAGAGACATTTTATAAAAGGTTGTTTGTAATTGTCTAACCTGAAACCAGAAAACCATCTTAAAACTTAACACCCTATTCTTGTTGAAAAGTTCATGGCAATGAACGCCATGAATGAAAAATTAATGGTTCATATGCTACTTAACATTATACTATAAACTACAGATTGTACTCAAGAGAAAAACCTACACAAAGAAGATTTTTGCAATGATAACCACAAATATTGCAAAGAAGGAGGAAAGAAAGGAGGAGGAGGAGGGGAAGATTCTCAATTTAATTTCATTACATATGTACATTTTTCTTCTCCTGCTACCCAAAGATGGTAGCAAGGTTCCAATCCTACAGCAGTTGTGTCGTGTCTTTGAATCATGGCGAAAGTAACATTTCTGACACTCAGAGCACAGATTCAAAACTAAAACAACTGAGGTCAATCACAGCCAGCTGGAGTCTGAGGCAAGGAGAGGAGAAACTCATGTTTCAAAACCAAGGCAACTTTTCTCAGAGCCAGTCTCTTGACAAGAGCTTATCTCTCAGAACTGTAGGTGCTATTAGATCTAGAATATTGATTCCCATCACAAGCATGCCCACGATGAGAAGGCTAATATTTCACCAAGAAAGAGTAGTTAATTTTCTGCTTCAAATTGCTTTCTGACAAATGCCATAATACAGTAGATTGTCTCCATATATCAACGCACATTTGTTTGGGTGGAGGAGACCCTGAGGCACAGCTAGCTCCATATTTTTACCATATAATATTTTGGGGGGATATCAGGGATTGAACTAGAGGGCACTCAACCACTGAGCAACATCCCCAGCCCTATTTTAAACTTTATTAGAGAGAGGGTCTCACTGAGTTGCTTAGCGCCTTATTTTTTCCTGAGCCTGGCTTTGAATTCAAGATCCTCCTGCCTCAGCCTCCCGAGCCACTGAGATTACAGGAGTGAGCCACAATGCTTTGGCTACCATATAATATTTTAAGTAATCAGCTGATGCTAGAAGTAATTAAGATAACTTCATGTCTCTGGAGATTTCCTAGAACTAATCTTTCTGGCAAGCTTAAGTGGGCAGGAATTTGTTTTGAACAGGCATTGTTAGGTGCCCTGAATACACAGAGGTCACTCTCCTCCTGTTTGAAATTGCAAATGAAAAACCTGGGAGAGAAGTTGTCAGTTGCTACCCAGCCTAATGGGAAAAGGCTGGCCTAGCCAAGGACCTTTAAAGTCACATACACCAATGTCCAATGAAATTGTTCTGCTTTTGAATTGTCAATCTAAATTACTATGGCAAAGGCAAACCTCACATACAAATAATCATGAAAATCATCTGTGGAAATTCCGCACACAGCACTCTCATTCCTGGCATCGGAAACAGATACCAATGACAACCTCTGACCTCCATCTTTAAGATTCAGATTCTTAGAGTGGTTGCCAGATGCCATGGTCAAGTTTCATAGTAAGAAAAAAAATGCATGAGCATTTTTGTAACAGTGATCAATGACAGGAAGTGCCTTTTCATTTTGTTTTAATATGCCTGTCCATGAATTCTTATTTTTCAGATTATTTGAAATGAAAACTTCATGAGACCACCTGCTACATCAACTTCATTTTACTTCTTAGAAATGGATATTAAGCCAGGATATATAATAGATACATATATATATGTATATAAAGACATCTTGGTAGAACACTTGCCTAGCATGTTCAAGTCCTGAGCTCAATCCCCAGCACAAATAAATAAATAGATAGATAGATAAATAAATATCTCTATGATTTAATGGTTTTGTTTAAAGCATTAATGAGCTATTTAACAGAGATTGCAGTTTAAATGAAGAATTGCTATTGAACAACTGCTAAAAATCAAGCCTGGAAGTTTATCTTTAACACTTCAAGTTGAAGGTGTGCATTTAGACATTACCTTCTGCATCAGGGCTGCACGAAAAGAGCAATGGATTTGGAGAGATTAGAAAGGGACAGGAAAGGACAAGAAATAAGATAATGATGCCATGAAGAAAACCTAAAAGGACAATTAGTAGCTCACACTCTTTACCAGGAGATGAAGCAGACAGGAGAATTCTTTATAGAAGTGATAAGTAAGAAGTCAGAGGGTGGTAAAGGCTCTATTTACTGTACCACCATCCCCTGTAAGCAGAAATATTTCCACGTAAATAGGTGTGGCAAAGCTCCACAAAACGTTTCATATTTTACAGATGTTAGTCTCATCTTCAATCCCAACCCATTCTCTCAAAAACATTACTTTTCAAAAAAGAAAGATTGTTCTATGAGTTTCAACTAAAAGATTTTATTTATATTATTAAAATTCACCTTTTCTCCAAATATTTGCATCTCAATCCCTTTTCCAGACTTATTAAATCTCTCTCATTGCTAATGTACTCACTTCCTACAATTTGCACTGCATTACCCCAAATTTGTCCTCACTCTGCAGAAAGTTTTTGTGAAGACTCTTACTGTCTGCCAAGAAATTAACTCTTGAGAACGGGCAGAAGTTCCCACGCAAGTGCTAATGAGCACTTGGTTCCGCCAGCAATCTCTCCACTGAAGCTCCCACATATCAGTGTTAAGTATTTAACACCCTTAAGGAAGAACGGAGTTGAGGACAAAGCAGCCAAAGAAGGATGTTCTAATCCTCAGCCCTAGTGGTTCTCAAACTCTGGCATGTTTGAGATGCTCCAGAACCAGGCAGAGCACACACTGAATACTGGGGTCACTTTACCAAAAACCCTGATGCTATGGATCTGGCATGAAGCCCCCAACCTGCATTCATGTAGCCATCCTCATCTGTGCTTCTAATGCAAATAATTCACAGATAAGGTGTACCCTTGATTGTCCCTGTTTTTGCTTATTTCCCTGGTGTGATTATTTACAGTAACTCTTATTTTTAGAGTGTCCTGGTTTAGATAGCCAGTATATAGTCACCAAGATTGGACCCAACATTATAGTCAATCACACGGACCACATGTTGAGTTGTCCTATCCTAGACTGTCTTTAAGGAAAAGAATTGATCCTTACCTGCAGATCACCTTAGGCCCTATCATCATTGTACCCATTTATTTGAAAACTAGTTTTCAATCTGCCAGTTGCAGATTCAGGCCCAGGGACACAGCAGCAAACAAGCCACGTAGCTTATATTTTGTAAGAGTTGGGGAAAGTCAGATAATAAAAAGGAAGCACTACAAGGGCACAAATAATATCAGATTGGAAATACTATGACAAAACAAGTGCAAATTGAGACAGAAAAATACCTGGGGATGGAGAGCAAAAGAGACGGATGGTAAGTGTAAAGCCAGATGACCACAAGGCGGTGAATTAAAACTGCTGGGCAAAGCGTTATTGGAAATACACACTCTCAGGCTGAACTCTCCCGACCATCAGAGTGTGTCCGGGAGAGTGGCGCACGTGTTCCGTGGTAAAGAAAATTTAAAGGGCCCGGTCAGGAAGGGGAGGGCTTAAGGCAGGAATGAAGGGGCTATGAGGTAGGAAGAGGAGGTATCTAGAGTCCTGCATCCCCTGGGATTGGTCAGGGATCCTGCCGAGGTCAGAGTCCTTCCAGGATGAGTCAGGAAAAGTCCACCGATTGGTAGGAGGCACCATTGCTACTTACATATCTGCGTCTGGTAGGCTGTTCCTTTGCGCATGCGGGCTGCTTGATGCTTCATTCCCCGCAGCTGCTCCAAGCGAGGCCCTACACCTACCGCAGCTGCATGGAATCCACCATGCTGTATGTCCTGCATCTGCCACTGCCACGTGTAACTCACCATGCTGTACGCTCTGCGTCCGCCTCGCAAAAAGAAACGTGAGATCTCCAACCGACCTAACAGTAAGGTGCCTGAAGACAAGTTCAAGGCAAAGACCCTGAAGCATAAGAGTTTAATATATATGAGAAAGAGAAAAGGAGTCTGTGTGGCTTGGGGTAGAGTGAGAGAAGGTCAGGTCAAGAAAATAGCCGTCATCATAATGACAATATCACATGAACCAGGCTCCAGGGTACATCTTCGGCAGACATTCATTCATTGAATGTTTACAGTAACCTTATGAAGTAAGTGCTGTTTTCTCATTTACAGGAGAAAGTAGAGACCTGGAGACTTGAGGAACTCCATCAAAGAGCCACAGTTGGCAAGGATTGGAGCCAGTATTTGCACTTACACAACCTTATTTCAAAGCCCATGCTTTTAAAATATCTTATGACAATGATAATAACTACAGTAGTAGTGACCAGTATAATTAATAGCAGCTAACTTTAAGTGAGTGCTTACTCTCATACTCTTTCTATATATACATATACATATATATGTGTGTATGTATATACATATATATGTGTGTGTGTATGTATATACATATATGTGTGTGTGTGTATATATATATATATATATATATATATATATATATAATGTACAACTCATCTCACCCTCACAACGACCTCCTGAGGTAGTACCATTATTTTCTCTGTTTTACTTAGGAAAACTAACACACAAAGATAGGCTAATAACTTGCACATAGATACAAGGCAGCAAGGGTTAAAAAAGTAATAGATCATCTGAGTGTGGTGACGAACACCTGTAATCACAACAACTGGGGAAGCTAATGTAGAAGGATCACAAGTTCAAGGCCAGCCCCAGAAATATAGTAAGACCCTGTTTCGCAAGAAAATAAAATTTAATAGAGAAAGAAAGGACTGTGGGTGCAGTTCAGTGGTACAGCATCCCTGGATTCAATCCACAGTACCAGAAAGAGGAGGAGGAGGAGGATGGGAGTGACATGTTCTCAAAAGCCTTTCAAACCATGAAATCACATTGAATTAGATATCCTTGCCTTCTCACTATTCATATTTGTCCTTTTCAAATAAAATGTTCAAATGATTTTCTAATATTTTTTTCTGTCTTTAATACAAATTTAAATTTGACTTTCACTGTTAGCTTTGGAGTCTGTTGCAAAGCACTCAGGATTCTGTTTCCAACATTTAATTTCTTCTATGCCCCTGAGCTATCATACCTCGTGGACTTCCCTATTTTTCCTTGAAGTTCTGCACCTCTCTGAGCGGCTGTGCCTGCTAATTGGATGTGTTCACTTTCATGATGCTGCTGCACTATGCAGGGTGTGTCTCCTCCTTTTCTTTTAGGAAGACCAGCTTTCTAGATGGGAGCTGTAACTCAGGGGCAGAGCACTTGCCTACCTTGCACAAGGCCCTGGGTTCTATCCCCAGCACCAAAACAAACAAACAACAACAAAAAAAAACTAAAAAAAGCTCTTTATGATTCTAACATTTAAATAAAACATTTAGTGAAACCCTGTCTTCTGCAGAGAGCACAACAGGCCTTAAAATCTTGGCTCTTGAATCTCTAAGTACACAGCAGTGAAGAAACACCAAGCTATGTCTCTAATGTGAGGCATCAGGGAAACCTGGCTGCCAGGCAGTTCATCAGCTTACACTCCCATCCCATCCCATCACTGCAGTGTACACACCATTTTCTAGACAAAAAAGAGAACTATTTAAGGGATTATTTTGTAATTATTTTTCCCTTTAAAATGTCCTTCAAATTGTTCTAAATTAAAAGTCTTCATGAAGTTCCAGGGCCAGGTGAACCACTGTTGTGACTCTTCCACCCTTGAAAGAAGAGTTTCAAAAGTGTTGAAAAACCAAGTAGAGTTGGTGGATGTATGATCATTCCAGGACCTGATGATTTTCTAAAGCTGCTTGACCCACTAGGAATGGTGGTGCACGTTTGTAATCCCAGCAGCTCAAGAGGCTGAGGCATGGAGATCACAAGTTCAAAGCCAGCCTCAGCAACTTAGTGAGGCTGTAAGCAACTTAGTGAGACTCATTCTCTAAATACTATTTTTTAAAAGGGCTGGGGGGTGGGGGTGGTTCCGTAGTTAAATGCTCCTGAGTTCAATCCCTAGTACCAAAAAAATTAAAAAATAAAACCCTGCTTGACCAGAAAATGGACTCCATTATCCCATTAGCTTCTTAGCTTCCTCTCCATGGTTTTGCAAGTAATAATAAATCTGAAGCACAGAGAGGTTAAGTGACCTGCTCAAAGTCACATAAGTCAAGGGTAATATTAGAAATGATCAAGGAACTGACATAGATGAGTAGGAGACCACCTTCACAGGAAAAAAAAAAAGATTGTCATCTCTATCAAATTGTGCAGAACTATGAGAATGAAAGAAAATACACTCAGAGAACAATGCACCCCCCCAAAAAGAAAATACAAAGCAAAAGATAGACCATATTTGATGTAATCAAAACCTAACAATTGTGCTGACAAAATCATCCTGCTTTAATTTTTCAAATACATTAGTTGTCAAATTAGATGGAAGATGAAAGAAAAAAATTGCCTTTTGCTGAAACCTACTGCTAAATTTGGTCAATTTTGTTGTTTATCAGTGCATAAAGTCCTTGCACTTACCATTTGACAAATCTGAAAGAAAAAAAAAACACTTGCTGCAATCAGGTGAAGTAGGTTATTAATGGTTCTGAACAGATACACAGAATTGCCTCATCCTGAGGCAATTAAGGCTTGGGAAAAAGTGTGTTTAAATCTGAGGACTGATGATCCTGGAACAGGTGGTCATCCTAAATTGACATTGTTTGTATAATCCTGCATTGCTCGGTACATTTCTTTTCTTTTTAACAAGTCACTCATGAATTCAGAGGTATTTCTTTTTTTTTCCTTTTAGTCTTAGCTCAACAAGAAATCACCAAAAGAAAGTCAGAGATTTTACAAATAAATAAATAAATAAAAGCAAAACATTAATTTGCATTATACCTCTAAATATGAATATGCTTGGAAGAAAACTGAGACAAATCATTGAAAGAGGAAAAATAATCAAGAAAATGCTCAACTTCCAAGTGATTTTAAGTGGAATCCCTGCACCACTTTGACCCTGGGAACTCAGGCTAATATCACTTGCCTGTCAAATTGCAAAGCAAAGCACTTTAAAAATCACTGAGGGCAAAGATTCTTGAGAAGGAAAGCTTTCTAGTTCCCACTTTCAAAGATAGAGGTAGATATAGTTCAATGCAGTGCTTGGGTTTCTATTTAAATGTTATTTCCCCAGGAATTTCTCATTGGCCATCTCCTCCTCTGTCACATGCACACAATAATATTTTTTAAAAGGGCTGGGGGGGTGGTTTTCTTATAAATAAGAAAATGCACACAAGATTAGATCAGATGGTCCAAAGTGATTTCTCAAATATCCTGAACTCCCCTTATCCTAGCGAATGTCACATTTTATTGCCATTGCTTATAAAAAAATTACTATTTTTCCTTATGCCTAAGTGTGTTCAGCCTCAATGAAATGAATCTAGTAACAACAGTACTTATTGTCTACTTAACATGAAGATGGGAAATGGGTTAGAATAACATGTTCATCCAAGGACCAATTTCTTTCTCTTCTCCCTCTCTCCCTCTCTGTCATGTTCAGCTGGTCAGCTTGTCCCTTGTGGTCACAAGACTGCTGTAGCATCTCTCCAGAGACAAGCCAAGACTAGAACCCTGGTTGAGTGAATTTCCTTACTGACTCAATCACTCTGTGTCTTACTTTGTCTGGGGAAGTTCCTTTTCACATTTCTTGCCTGGGCATGGTTATTCCTAGTACTCCTCTTTCTTTCATGCTGAAAAGTATTTCTGAATGAGAAATTATACACACTATTGATGTCCTGAAGCAAGTTTCTTCAATTCATTGAGCCTCCATTTTCTTATAATTAAAGATGACACCTCTTGAGTCAGAAACACATGAGAATTTAAGGGGGTTCTTTTACAGAGAGTGCCCAGCATCCTGAATGGATGATATCCCTTTAGATAACCAGTCTTGATGTCACAGGTGAACAGCAAGGTAGAACTTGGATGGTTAAAGAAGACCATTATAATTATTCAGGCACAAAAAACAAGGAATAAAAGGAAAATAGAAACCAAGGGTAAACTGGGATTGAAGGACTTAAAGACAGATTAGACATGAGGCTGAAGTGTGAAACCATCTCATTCTGACCCTGACAGACTGAGGGTAGTGGTCCTTCTATCAAGAAAATGAGATAAACACAAAGATGGAAAGAGGAGGAACAGAGGAGATCTTCACTTTCAATTTGGACCTGCCCAGTTTGACAAGTCATGCATTAAATAATACACAGCTCTGAAGCTGGGCATGGGGGTGCATGTCTGCAATCCCCACTTTGGGAGGCTGAGACAGGAGAATCGCAAGATCAAAGCCAGCCTCAACAATGGTGAGGCACTAAGCAACTCTACATAAAACGCAAAATAGGGCTGAGGATGTGGCTCAGTGGGCAAGTACCCGTGAGTTCAATCCCTGGTACCTAAATAAATAAATAAATAAATAAATAGAAATACACAGCTCTGGTAGGAAACCAGAAATGGAGCTGAAGGATCCAAATGGAGCCTGACACTAGAGAATGACTTAAGAGTCATCCACATGCAATTGTAGAAGCAACAGAAAGAAATTGCGGAGGGCCGAGCACACAGAGAAAGAAAATGAACAGGCCAAACACAAAATCTTGGAATGGGGTGAGGTGGTTGGGGACTCTATTTAAAATTGGGAGTTAACGTGTTGTTTGACCAATTAATAGGAATTTTCAGATCCAAGGACGTGCTCTTAAGAGGAAAAATGAGACTGGTTCAATACTCAAGAAAACGATTTAATCTGAATATATGAATTAACAATTTCTTAAATTCACTATTAACTCCATATAAAAACTTCAATCATATGGAGTGTTTACCAAATCTATGATGAATTGAATGTGGGGAAAATAATTTGATCCTCCATTCACTTGTAAGAAATGCCTTTGTTTTTCATACTGTGGATGAAACCCAGGGCCACACACATGCTAGGCAAGAGCTCTACCCCTGCACCAGTCCCCAGCCCCATGCTCTTTTTTGAAACATCCTTACTTGGGAGTTGTTCTGTCTCCTGTGCTGATACTGTCACCTTCATCACATACCTACTCCGGAAGCATATGCAGAGTCATTACTCATAGCAGACTAAACAATATCTTCTCCAAACCCATGGGGAAAGTATACACCCCAAGCAAAGCCCTCCCAAATCCCACCCCAGCCTCCTAGACTCCCAAATAAAGTGTTCGCCCCCCGAAAGATACACTAGATACTACTCTCACTTTCACCAAAAGATGTACTATCAATGTTAAGCTAGTAATATGAAGTAGAATATAATGTGAACTTCAGCTTCACTATTATTTCATTCCCAAGTTTCATTATTATTCATAGTCTTCTACAATAATTGTGTTTCTAAAATGTTTTCTTTAATTGCTAATATAGTCAACTATTTGTGAGTTCTTCATTTTCACATACACAAAAAAAATATCTTTGGTATTTCAGTAATGCAGTAACTAATCCAATCCACTATGCTGTCTCTCCACATTTTCTAAAATATTGTAAAAAATTTAACATCCTTCTAAAGGGGACATGGGTCATCACAGAGAGAATGAAACGATCCCTTCCTGAATCCTAATGCTTTCTATCTCCATATCAAAATCTAAATCAAGTCAATCTTTCTGTTGCATGAAAAACTCCAAGATGCCATCTCCTCTTTCCTTCAGTATTTTGTAGTTCGAATACATTTTCCCAATTTTATGGCTCCAACTTAATCCTGTATTGCTCAACAAAAATATTAAAATGCACCAAAACAAGAGGGATATCTTTTCCAATAACAAAGAAGCCCCTTGGAAAAGTCATTTTCACAGCATCTAGATTGTGGCACCATCATGTCACCCATTAGGAAGACCTTCTGAGGGGCTGGAATGACCTCAGTGGTGGAGGGCAGGCTTAGCACGTGCTAGGCCTTGGTTTCAGTTCTGAACAACAAGACGAGAAAAAAGAAAAAAGAAAAAGAAAGGGAAGAATAAAGAAAGAAAAGAAAATGATCTATTATTATACTGGGATAATATCATAGAGCAAAACAAAACAAAAAAAAAATGATGATGTTGATGAAGTAAGCTGTTCCAAGAACACCAAATCATGATACTGAAATGCTAGCTCCTCAAAAGATCATAGAGGCCCCAAAATGGATGTTGATGTAAATTCTCCCATTAAAGGTTGGTATTAGAAGGCCACAGTGGCACATGCCTGTAATCCCAGTCACTCAGGAGGCCAAGCCTGGAGGATCGCCAGGTTTGAGGCCAGCCTGAGAAATGTAGCAAGGCCCTGTCTCAAAATAAAAATAAAAAAGGGCTGGAGATGTGGCCCCAGGTAAAACATCCCTGAGTTCAATACCAAAAAAATCAAAGAATTTTTAGTCATTCAGCACTACATTTATATCTCCACAAATAAAAACTGGATGGAGAGTGGAAGACTTGGATCTTGTCTTAGACAAGCTACACTGATTTAGAATCAGTTCTTTTCCAAGAGCTTCATTTTCTTCCTCTGTAAAACAGAGAATCTGATATATTTCAATCTCCACTATGTAAAGTCCTACTGTTGTCTAAATGAGAAATCCTCTAGATGCTCATATTTTATTTTATCCATCCTTGATGCTTATATTTCCTCCACTATATTACTAAACATAGAAGAGCCCTAAAAAGTTCATTAATTCTATCTGGGTGTGGTGGTGCATGCCTATCGGGAGGCTGAGGCAGGAGGATCAGAAGTTCAAAGCCAACTTGGGCAATTTATCAAGACCCTACCCAAAAAATAAAAATAAAAATATAAACCTAAAAATATAATACCTTAAAATAAAAACATAAAAAGGATCGTGGATGTGAGTCAATGGTAGAATGCCCCTGGGTTCAATCCCTAGTACAAAAAAAAAAAAAAAAGTCAGTAATTAGGCTGGAGACACAGCTCAGTTGGTAGAGTGCTTGCTTGCATGCACAAGGCCGTAGTTTCAATCCCTAGCACCACCAATAAAAAAACAAAAAAACCTACCCTGTCTCTAAATAAAACACAAAATAGGGCTGAGGATGTGGCTCAGTGGTACTCCTGAGTTCAATCTCCGGCACCAAAAAAAAAAAAAAAAAAAAGTCACTAATTGTTTCAGGCAACGCTATTTTTTAACAAAAGTTTTCTAGATGGTTATCACAATAAAATAAAATAATGAAAGTGTATCAGCCTCTGTGTGGGATTGAAAGCATAGTTTGATTACATATTGGGTGATATGACTAGAGCTGGCCAGAATAATTTAATTTATAAAATCACTGTTAAAAAAAAAAAAAAAAAAAACTCTTGACATGACAGAAAATTAGGAACATATTTGTTCTCTTAGAACTAAAGAGACCAACAGGGTGCTCTTGCAGAGACCACACGTAAGAGGCTCAGCCCACAGGTTCATCATGACTGAAAAAGGTAGTTAGTTCCCTCTCCACCTGAAGTAAAGGCTCCATTCCCAGTAACCCTGGGGGCTGGGTTCTCAGCAGAGCATTTCAATGCCTCTGGCAAGACATGTTCTAGGGTGGCAGCACACCCAAACGAGAATGTCCTCAGCATGAGGCAAAGTCACTCTGGCCAATATGAGTAACTGTTTCTGGTAGTTTGTATCTTTATTTCTTAATTGTGTTATACCAAAAGACATGATGTTTTATAGATCTACTGAGTTGAGTCGAAGAGCAAAATAGTTAAGATGCTGCTATAAAGAATGAGATAACTGAATAAACGTCACCAACATGTGCCAAAGCACACACATACTCAGCTTATTCCCAGGCAGCTGCCATGTAATATTATGTTTTTAAATAAATATGAACATATTAAACATGTGACTTGACAAATAACTAAAACCAAGCTCTCTAAAACAAGTTTATTTAATAGGATAGTAGAGGGCCTGAAGGTGTAACTCTGTGGTATGGTGATGGCTTAACCTGTACAAGGCCCTGATCAATCCCCAGCCCCATAATATACACTGAATAAAACAGTAGAATATCTAAAATTTGAAATATAAGACCATCATTAAAGAAAAAGACATTGTCAGTGTTAAAAAGAAAGTGACAATATATAAATCTTATTCCTTAGCAAATAATTATTATTTGTTAGTTTGGTTATATAACAAATTTTTGGAGATTATTATACCATATTTATCTTTACTCTTGTATAAATGAAAAACATAAAAAGGGTTTTAAACGCCTACAAATTTGTTTCAACCTCTGGGACAGTGTATACATGGGGGACATACTTAAGTATATATACAAAATTAATATTGTAAAAAACATATTGACTATTTGAGTAATTATTTTAATTTAACTCACATTTATACTTCATAATAGAAGATTATAATTCAAGCCTTTTATTCTTCTACCTTACTTGATTAAGGTCACACATTCATATTTCCAATATAAAGTTTGTTGATATTTAAAGCAACAAATTACTACCGAGAAATTTTTCCTTTGGGAAAGAAATTATAATTAACTCCCCATCCTCATCCATAAGCATACCAGGACACTAAAACTTGCCTGAAGTATTTTCTCAGTCCACCAATTAAACAATTATGCTCACTTTTTACACTCTGACCAAACACACATCAAAGCCCATGCATAATTGGCAAATTTTATTTTCCCTATCATTCTTCATTCCAATGGCCACACTATGATTTTGCCTTAAAATCTGCATGAAACCACACTATGATTTTGCCTTAAAATCTGCATGAAACAGTAAAAATATTTGAGATAAAAAGGAACGCCTATTAAAAGTTATTGTAATGAAAGTGTTAAAAAGAAGTAAGGGGGTAAATTTATCACAGGCTTGTTTAAATTGTTAGAAAATCATTTGCATTAATAACCCCCCAAAATGGTTTTACTCACTTTTGTTAACATTTAACAGTAATAATATAGAGAAAATAGTCCAAGTCTGACTATAACCATGGACTAGAACTGCCTGAAATTTCAAAGACTATAGATTTTTATCGTGTTCAGGAAATCTCATACACAGTTAACACTGAGATTAAAAGCAACTTTCAGTCAGAGAATTATTCCATAAAGGTACGTAAAAATAATTTTTAAAATAGCTTCATATTAAAGAAGATCTGTACAGATAGCTGATACCAATGGAAGAAAATCTTTAAAACATCATATAATTCTAGGAATCAGGGCATTTCTTTGAGATGAATATAACTTCATCTGTAATGTGCTGATCAATAAGTGGGGTATAGAAGCTTTAGAACTTATATGAAGATTGTCAGAGATTTCTCATAAAAAAATTTGGAGGAATCTGAAGTAAACATAAATATGTTACAGAGAAGTTTGGGGAAGACAGATAAGCAATCAATGCAAATAGCTTATTTTGTAAACTCCAAATAGACACACAGCTCCCTTCGGGCATCCTATGCCCTTACATGACTATCAAATATGAGATTGGAACCATTCTCTCCATTTTAATTCTTATTTTAGAGGATGCATATATTACAGGGCCTTGTACTCATCTTGCAGATTTTCCAAGTCCATTATCAACGACTACCCAAGGATGTCTATGCCATCAGCCAAGCGGGATGTTAGAAATTAGCACTTTGTAAAGTTTCAGACTTAGCTGATATGGCATCATCTCTAATTCTATATATATGTACTCTGACTCTTCCCACCTTCCATTTGGTTTTCATGTTTGAATTTATGGCATAGCTTTGGGGACATAATGCTTTTGTCTGTATGTATGCCCATGTGTACACAGAGGATTGTCTATGTGCATGTGGAAAAGAAAACTGTCACTGAAAATGCAGAGTAGAGTTAATTGTGGAATTCAGAACCCATTACTCAAGCAAGGCATCTGGATTGTTTCCACTGAAATGTCTGTGTGCCGATAAATATTTTTCCTGAAGAAAGAACTTGCTTCTCAGGAACTCACTTCAGAAAGATTTTAGCTCTGCCAGCCTTTCCCCCCATTTCTATCTCTGCTTTAAAAAATATTGTTTGCCTTGGGCTCCATGAATAAATAAATATACATAAGCCCTCTGGAGAAATGTTTGTGTACACCTTTAGCTAGTGTCCTGTGGAGTTTTTAAAGCTGGAGGGGATCAGCTAATTGAATAGCAATGCATCTATATTTTTTAAAGAAATTATTTTTAACTGTCTATGAGGACTGTCAGTTTTCCATTCCAAAGCTTAATTCATCTACCCCTCTGCTTCTGTAAGTTCCAAAGACCATAAACTTCCTTCCAAAATGACTTTCCTAGAGGACCACTATATTTTGAGTTTTGCAAAATGCAAGAAAATATTTTAAGAAGAGCTTTCATGAATCAATAGTATCTTATTCAATCCTTTTATTACAGAGTTTACATAAGAACTCTTAAGGCTTAGTAGTAATTATTTTTTTCAGAGAACATAATTCTAAATATACGACTGCCAATCATGAAAATTCAATTTCAGCCCTAGCCAAATTAAAATAAAAGGAAATAAATCTTTTGGCTTTGAATGGGAAATCCTTCTGTATATAGCTGGGTTACCAGGAGTTGGTCCTCACCAAACTGGTAGAAGAAGACATTCTCTGTGGTTAAAATCCCTAATCCTTTGCCATCTAGGAAATTACATCTGAGATAAATTTAATTACATTCTCATATGGAAAATTTATCTAATTCTCCGTTTAGGAATTACGAAGGTCTCCACATTTTCTCGTTTATTCCCAGACTTGAAGAACCTGTTGGATGGAGCTGATTGACTGTATCACTATTGAAACATACAGATGGCGCTCATTTTCCAAAACTTTCTGCCTCCTCAAGGATCCCCTGATAGCCCCGGGAAGCTTTTCCAAGCAATTCTCTAGACATCTAGATTTTGCCTGAAGTGCAAAAACTTTCAAGGAATCACAACCACAAAACTTAGCAAAGGAAGTCCGCTGCAACTCCAGGGAGGGGAGGGGAAAAAACTCTGCGTGTCTCTCTTTCCCTCCCCCAACGCTTTCTCTAAAATCTTGACATCCACTGAGTGGAAAAGTAGGTTAATTAGGCAGGAGTCTCTGGTTCAGTCCCAGGCGGCGGTTTTCAGGTGTCTGAGTGCTCTGCCGCCTTCCGAGAGCCAAGTGAGGAAAAGCGGAGGGAGGCCGCGGGGCGAGCTAGTCGCGCACAATAGCGCAATTATTTGTCTAAAGTTCCATCCTCCGCGGAACTCCTTGCATGTAATTAAATTAGGTGTTCCCTTTAAAGGCATGAGTTTGAGCAGGGAGGAGGCTGTTTATTTACTTTGGGACTTCGACTGTAGAAGAGTTCCCGGATGAGCCGAAAAAAAAAAAAAATGCTTACAGGTAGATTTGCACGATCAGCATGGAGAGTTCAAAAAGTTTGCTCTCTTGTAAATCAAAGCCTTTCCAACTTTGCTCTTTTACTTCTAATCTACACCCTGGTGTCATAGTGAGACCCGCATTCAGGGACAGTTGGCAGGGGGAAAAAAAAACAAAAAACAAAGCAACTAGGACTGTGCCTCAACGTCCAGCAGTTCCAGTGCTGGCTCTCGCTCTGAGTTTTACTACCCATCCCCATTCATCTGTCGTATCTCCTGGTGGCCTGGACTAGGTCAGTTTCGCACTTTCTATTCAGCTCTCCATATGAGATGGGTGTCCGGAACCTCCTCCAACCTGGAATTTGGCCCTGGAAAACCGCCCTGCTGGGGCAAAGTTTGGAGAATGAACCAAACTCAAAACGTTAGAAACCAGCTTTGAAACAAGGGTCACATTTGGCCTGGCCCGGAGATGGAAGCGTTTTGTTCACCTATTTTTTATGATTTTTTTTAATACGCAGATAGTAGAGTGCGGTGCTAGATTGATGCTCAAGATATTAGAAATGGCATTACCATTTTTTTTGTCTCTGCCAACCAAGGATGGAGCTCAAAAGATTCCACTCTGTTGCATTTTTCAAAATTGTAAATAATTCAAATACAAATACACACACATGTATATAGTGTGTACATATGTTAGTATTCAGCATAGTATATAATACACAGACAATACTTATTGCCATACACACATATTATATCCTTAGATATAACATGTCACCTAATGAAAATGTATATTACATACCTATATATAAAAGTGACACAAAACATATGCCAATTTATACCAAATACACTGACATATTAATTGATATATTAGGTGATGTGTGCATTCACAACATACAATCTATGTATATACATACACTCACGCAGTAATATACCCATGGGCATATGTTAGGCCAGGCACGTTAGATTTGAGGGTCTAGGAAGCTACAATCCCTACCCATTCATTTGTAGAAAAGGCAGGCGGCCCTAATTGGTTAGAATCTTTCTTCAAAATGTCAGCACTATCACTTCCACGCCAATGGAAAGTTCTTGTTCAAACAGTAGACACGCAGGCCCCGAGCCAACAGATGGAACTCCTATTTTAAAGGAGGACCCCCGACAGAACCGACTACCGGAAACCTGCCCAGGAGTTCACTCCTGCAGTTCTCAGGGGGAGGCTGGGTCCCAGCTCCAGCTAGAGAAGTCTTAAATCTGCTTGGGGAGATGTCTCAGCTGAGGCCGCCTGACCCCAGGGTTGGGCGGGATGGAGGGAACACGCTGTTGGGAGGGTCAGTGCGTTAGGGAGCCCTGCATATTAGACTCTCCAGCAGATGCCCCCCAACCAAACACACATACACAAGATCTGGGTGCCTTGGCCACAATTCTGACCTCCGCAGGAGATTTTGAAGGAGAGCAAATATTATTTTCCTATTATTCGATTTCCATTCTGAGTTAATTTCAGTCTTTCTTTCCTAGGTGCTATTCTGGGCCAAGAAGGTGGTCAGTTTTGCCAAACACGTCCTCACCCAGGAATCCTGACCACACCGAGGGACAGAAAATTCATTAATTGTCAACGACTTTGGAGGAAAGACGTTGGGCGGGATAGGGACTGGCTCTACGCTAGGAAAACCCAACAGTGGACCAGTCGGTCCTGCCCCCTCGCTCCCCTCCCTTCCCAGAATCAGCCTCCTGGGATGGGATGGAGCGAATGCTTTTCCCTAAGTGTGACCCACGCGCTCCCCTCACAAGCCCACGCTCCGCGGCTAATATTGTGCATGTTTTCTGCAGTGTATTGAGAACATATCCTAATGTCTATAGAAACTTGGTGGAAAGAATTTGATGAATGTGTCTAATTGGTTTAACTCGCCATCTATTCATGAGAAGAAAAGATCCATCATTAGCCTTAATTAAGTTTTTTTTTTTAAGTCGCTGCCTTTAATGATCACAGAAACCGCAAAGTCCAACAAAGGCATCTGCGTCATTTTAATTACCCTGTTTATTTGCTGAGGATGTGGCCAAGTTACCCAATATTTCTTCACATCCTTTCCAGCTCAAACGGGAGCGCCTGGAGCAGAGCAGGCCCGCTTCCAACCCAGGGAGGACAAGCGAGAGCCGCGTTTGGAAAGTTGAGGATGAACTTCCTGCAGGGGTTCCAATCCCAGTCTCTTCTGCCAGGCGCCCCCCCCCCCGCCCCCGCGCTGGCTATTTGAAGAATTTGGACCACTGCCTGGGAACCAATTTGCCATCAGATTTGTCCTCGGCAAATGTCTCACCAAACTCAATAAAATAAAAACTCCTGAAACTTGAAAATAAACGTGCTGGAAAGAACGGCTTGAAAAACCTACACCTGACCCTATACTGGGAAGTTCACAGTCCCCAGTCGATCGCCCAAGGGTTTCAGCACCAACAGAACAAGATAAAGGTGCTGGCCCCATTCCCTCCCCAGCGGGAAAAGCCCTGAGGCTCCTTGTTGAAGAATTTCCTTTTAATGCCTACAGTTTTCTTGGTGCTGAAAACTGGAGAACAGACATCATGGTCAGTAGCTGGCTTGTGGTACTCCATCCCAGTCCCTCCAGCAAATCACACAGATGCAAGCAGGCAATCAGAACTTCCATCAGAATGCTTAAAACTCATGTATTCTTCATGTTAATTAACTTTTGACAACTTAGCTTTCATGGACTGGGATCTTAAAGCTTTATTCCTTATTTGTATGGCAGGGACTTGCTTTTAAAAAGTTTGGCCCTTACCTCATCCTCCACTGTTCTCTAGGTTGGTTAAAAATAACAAACAAAACTAAACTATAAGCAATCCAACTTCTTGAGCATTGATGGAGAAGTGGCTGGAGCTGTCCTGGAAGCCCTTGAGTTCCAAGTCAAAGGCTCTTATTCAGTCAGGTTCTGTTTGGTTTGCTTTGTTTGTTTTCAGCAAAACCCCCTGATAACATTTTAAATTTTGGGTATAATTTTTACTTCCACCTTCACAAAATTAAAAGTTCACTAAATAAAGAATATCAGACTAGCCATATATGTCAGGCAAAGGGTTTTATTCTGACAGAGAGCTGTTGATCAAAAGAAATTTAAGAACTTTTTTTCTTAAAAAGGTCAGTGAGAGAATTCCCGCCAAATGGGAAGGTAAGAGCAGGAAACAAATTATTTTCTAGAACAAAACAAGGGGCTATTTGACAGATGCCATTGGTTACTCCTCTGTACTTGGGCATAGCTCTGGCTTTGAAGTGTCTAGAGTTTAGCTCTCTGAGGATCTGAATTGCTGTGCTGACTTTGGGCTCAATGAGGACCTGAATGGCCTGCCCCAGGCCAGAGGTTTGGCTACTTGGGCCGTATTGTCAAGAAGTATATCCAGAAGATCCCACTGAGGTGGGAACCACAGAATCTGACGATTGCCTTTGGGTGAGGATGGATCTGGAAGCTGTCAGAGGCCTCATCTCAGGAGTCACCTGCTACCTACTCTGCACCTTTTACCACACTATGAACATCTCTAGCAGCAACCATGCTTCAGACCCAGTGGTACAGGGTGAGGTTGCTGGGTCATTTTGAGGGTCCAAGTCAGACAAAAGCAGCCTAAATCTCCCCCAGCCTAGCCCACGGCTCCACCTCTGTGCTTCCCTGTAAGGGTAATGTGGACAGAAAGGTGGCATGGGAAGACAGTGTTTGAATTTCAAGTTCTATCCTTGGAGGAAACACAGGCCCTAAGGAGCCATCTTGGCTATTCAGTCCTTGGGGTATTTCTGCAAGGACCCCCTAACTGAGCTCTCACGACCCAAGACCATTCCCCCAATCCTGTAGCTGAGGGAAAGTACTATACCACCCCTATTACATATCAGCTTTTCCAAGACAGACTAGTACTCCAGACCAAAAAAAAAAGCATTCCCTGATCCACAAGATCATTCTGACTTTCAGTTGTGTTTCTATTTCTCTATTTCCAACCTCCTCTTATTTTGTCTTGTGGCACTGCTCTTCCCAACCCCATTCTTGGGATAAGTTTTTGCTGCTCTTGTTTTCTCTGTCCCCCACCCTTTCCCAGTTTCTGGATGTTTTTTGCATCTGCACTTTGTTGCTTCAGGAGAATAAGTGCCTGGAGAGGCGAGGATGCTGGAGGGGATACTGAAAGAGAAGTCTTGGCAGCCTGAGGGCAGCCATGCATGCAGCCCGCCTAGGTATGTTTTTGTGCACAGAGTTGGCGCCAGTGTAATGCTGGAGTCTCCAGTCCCGGCCAGATAATGGATAGCTGCAGCTGCTACAAAAGAGCCCCTTGGCTGCAGGCACTGTTTACTTAGTGTCAAGGCTGACCCTGGGGTGTTCTCCACCAGTACAGATGCTGATTCTACACTGGAAACTATCTTTCTCCAGTTTTTCAGCCTGGCTGGCCTGCACGTGTTTGCAAACAACTTCATTGACTTCTCAAATATTCATCTGCTGGCATTGGCTTTGGAGAAATCATAGTGGAGACTCATGGGGCAAAGGCTCCTGACCTCTGGAGAGATGGCTCCCCACACACTTGTCCAGGTGATCTAATGGATGATTATCTTCTCTTCTTTCCAGAGGAAGCAGATAGTCTCCAGCTTTTGAAAAATTACTGTTTTAATTTCCTAGCACAAGCAAAGTCTGGAAGGAACCCAAGAAAATGGAGCAAGCCTTCTCAGAGCACGTAGACATGTGAACACACACACTTAGTGGCCAAGCCAGAGAATTCTTTTTGCACGTGCAGAACACATTCATCTGGGGCTGCTGCTGGTCTATTATTTTCCATGCACGTCTGCTAATACACATGAGAATCATGATCCCTGACATCTCGACTTGATTTGAATAAAATTCACTAGGTCATCACAGTACCAAAGATAGATAAAACTTTTAAATACTTAAAATAAATTTTGGGGCTGTTCAGGAATAGAGCATTTGCCTAGCATACTCAAAGACCTGAGTTTGATTGCAGTGACAATAAAATTTTTAAAAATAAAATAAACACAGTACTTAAATAAATTTACCCTAAAAGTAGAAGTCAGCTAGTCTTTCTTGCCAGAGTGTCTAAAATATTTACAGTTCTCTTCATTTCTCAGGTGTGCAAATTGAAGGTATGGCTGGCAAGGAGATGCCCTACTTAATTAGATTTCTCTCCCCCCGGAATGTCTGTGCCTTTGAACCTCTATCTTGGAAGAGCTGCCAGGAACCCACATCTGTAGAGACAACTGCTGGGGCTTCCCCCAATTCTACAATTCCAGAGTGCTCCATACCCATCACAGTCCACATCTCAGCCTAAAGATGCCGCTGTCTCCTGCCCACCCCACACTGCCACACAGAACCTTTGATATTGTCCCAAGCTTAATTCAGCAAGGAAATGACCAAACCTAACACAACTTTCCTTCCCCTGATTCCAGCAGGGTTTATTTTTCTTAAGTACCCCTATAGGTTTGAGGGTAATGGTGGGTTTTTCCAGGAGCTTCTTCTATGGGCAGAGCTAGATGGACACTGCCACTGAGAATGTTGGAGAAGGTGGTTGGAAACCAACTGAGGCACAGGAAGCTTAGCTTCTGGTGCCCCAATCCCTCTTTTCTCCCCTGTTTGACATTGTTCAAAATGACGGTCTAGTTCAGATATGATGAGGCTAGCGCCTCCCTTGAAATGGAAACAGAGGACTGAATAAAAAAGAAAAAGAAAGTACTTTGTAGTCTGCATCGTCCATCTTTAATTCAGAGACGCATCTATACTCCAGGGAGCTCTGCCTTTGATCTCTTTGATTTTTTTTTTTTTTTACACCAGATCTGTTATGGACTAAAATTCCTAGGTTTTCCATAGAAACATCTCCATTCCTTCGGGATATTGATGTTTTCTTCTTCCTGGGGGTTATGATATGGTAAATCAGATTCAGAAAAGAAGGGTCAATGCCAGCATTCATGGGCCTGCCCCCTCCCTCCCTCTCTCTCCTGTTCTCTCTCCTCTCTCTCTCATTCATTCAGATATTCTCTCTCTCCTCTCTTCTCCTGTCCCCACCCCCTTCCTCCTTTCCTTTCTTTCCCTGCCTCGTTTTCTCCCCGTTGTTCAACCAAAATAGGGTTGTGATTCTGGTCTCTTTAAGCCCTTTCAAGGGCCTTCAACTTTGGCGGCGGCAGCAGCAGGTTGCGTTGCCATGGAGACGGTACTGTATGGCGGCGGCGGCGGCGGCAGCCGCGGCTGCGGCGCAGCTCGCATCCCCCAAACAATGCCCCGCCAAGTGCAGGTTTCTAGCCCTTTTCCGTGCACTTTTCCCTACTAATGGGGCTAGTGGCCTCCAATGGGCGATGCATCTTGACATGACAACAATCCCTACCCCTCCTCTTTGTCCCCCTCCCTTGCTTTTCCTTCCTCCCTCCACTGTCTTTGATCTATTAAAAATCAAAAGAACAAAGTCACAGAGGAAAGTTGGGTTTTGTTGTGACTGCCACCGCACAAAATGGGGCTCTTCAAACAGAGTGTGGTGGAACCGAGGCCAAACAATACTGATCCAGGATTGGTTGTAGCTACAGGTTAAACGGGACAGCTCTACCCATGAGGGTGTAAATTGTAGTCAGGCCCGCCAAGGGGCAGCAACCCTCTCTGCCCCAAACCCACTGTAGCGAGGAGCTTCTGGTGGCCAGAGATACTTCCATTCAGGCTCCAAGTGCAATGTGGATGAGATCAGGGCTCTGAAGAGATCCCCTGCTGAGCCACAAGGACCCAGAGCTAGAATATAGGCTCAGCCTTAAGTCATCTTATGGCCTGGGTGTGGCATATCTGAACAAGCTTCAGTTTCCTTCACCGTGTTTTGGACACAGTAGGTGCTCAATATATAATTCTTGGGTTTTGTTTCTGCACTGCCAAACCCTCCGCTAGGGGGCAGGCGAGAAGATCTACCCAGCAGGGAGGGGTGGTTAGACAGTACAAATCAAAAAATTTACAATTACATTTTGCCATAAAAGATAGTTAGAGGGGGCTAGGGATATAGCTCAGTTGGTAGAGTGCTTGCCACGCATTGCACAGGGCCCTGGGTTCAATTTCAGCACACTCTCTCTCTCACACACACACACACACAAATGGTTAGATGGTTGAGAAAACAGCAAAGTGAGCAGATACTAAATCCAATTTTCTTTTTCATGACATCATTATGATCAGATGTCATTTGCCAGATTATATTACTGGTGAGACCAATTCTAACTCAAAACATATTTGGGCCAATGACCCAGAACAAAAACTGTTGTAGGTTCTTCAGTCTTGAGATAATCAGCATTTCTTTAGGTAATATATTCAGTACCTACCATGTAAATATAGGAGCCATGTTCATTGAACTGATCATGTTGGGTCTAAGGTACTGATAACATTTATAGATCCATTTTATTCCATTTATATTATATTTAGACAGCAAACAAATACAAATAGACAGGTATAACATTCCTCTCAATTTCAAGTTAATAAGAAAAATGGATTTGCATATTTCAATAATTTACTTCATTTGGATTCAACATTAAGTGTGCAAGTCTTTGGTTACCTTTCCCTTTTCTATATTAAAATAATATTAGGTGAAAGTTCCTACTTGAATTTTAAAAATTAATAATAAAATGAGACTGTAAAGTAAGGAAAAATCTTTAAAATTTAGACAACAGGTTCCTTCTGGTAGTATAAAATCTTTCTGAATATTTTTCAAGGATCCAGTGTGCTAATGATCCCCTGAAACATTTTAGCAATGTTAGTAAGCTTTATAGGCTAAAGAATAGCTAACAAAATGTGCTAGTAAATAAACATCTGGCAAGATTCAATTTAAATATATCTTTTTAAGTCAGGAGACAAATAGCTATGCTATACATTTGTAGGTTTTGTTTGTTTTGTTTTGTTGTTGATGATGGTGATAAAACCCATAGTCTTGCACACACGAGGACTAGTCATTTTTAATAACATAACTATGAGAATCATGCTAATTCAATTGTGTTTTTCCTCATGTATATTAGAACTGCATAATAATTTGTGATATAAAAAAAAGAAAAAATTTGAGAATGTGGAATTTTTGCTAGAGATTTGTGAACATGGAAAGAATTGGGCAAAACCTTGCTAAGTTCTCGGAACTCTCATCCCTTGATCCTCATTTCCAAAGGCAGACTAGAAATTTCTGCCTTGGTCACTAAATCTAAAGAAAATGAGATTGAAAATGGTTGACAAAATAAACTGGGAAGAAAATGTGTGAGTATTCTTAGTCTACATGACAAGGACTTGAGATTTGAGATTCATATTGTCAAATAAATTCAAATATAGAATTGAAACTTTTAACTAGCAACATGATTGTTTATGGTATAACACATACCCTCTTAACTAGTTAAATATCCCATAGGCACACATGTGCACACACAAAAGTTCAATTGAAGAACCTTACATTTTTTTTCTTGTGTTTTTTTTCTTAATACATTTACTTTGCAGTTCTAAATAAATTTAGAAAGCTATCCCCTAGACAATTGAAAAGACAGAATGTGAGCTGGCTAAAAGTTTTTGGGCTACATTCCTGCCCTCAAGGAGAGAAGAGATGAGAAAGGTCTATGAGGCCTCTTCGTGGGTAGCCAGAAAGGAAGCCAAGAAGTAACCATGGTAACCACTACTGAGGCTAAAAAGGTGGTTCAGTAGGGGCCAAGTTCTCCTAAACATCAAACTAAACAGCAAAACCTCTGTGTGCACTTGCGCGTGCGCGTGCACACACACACACACACACACACACACACACACACCAAGCCTCATGCAGAATAAATCTATCTGGAGTAATAAGCACTTTCAACGACCCTTTGCCCGCTTCTTCCAATTCTAAATGTCATTAGCCTCATTAAAAATGGTCACTGAGCCTGGTGCAGTGGCCCATGCCTTTAATCCCAGAGACTCGGAAGGCTGAGACAGGAGGATTGCAAGTTCAAAGCCAGGCTCAGCAATTTAGCCAGGCTGTAATCAACCTGTCTCAAAATTTAAAAATTAAAAAGGGATGGGGGTGTGGCTCAGTGGGTAAGCACCTGAGTTCAATCCCCAGTACCAAAAAAAAAAAAAAAAAAAAAAATTCACTGAGAGCTCAGGAAAAGAGGAGACCTATGCAGGGTCCACTTTCTTCCTCCCTTTCACAAAAGATGCCCTAACCTTAAAAGTGATTTGGTCATCTTCTATCTGAGAAACTAAACATTAATCAGAATAAATCCATATTTTCAAAGTATCTTCTTATTTGGGAAAAATTTAAAGTCTTTTCCCATCTACCCAGCATCATTTTCCTCTTAAACTTCTGGGTCCTTTGAGTCTCTTTGTGTCTTCTAAATGTACAATTAGGATCACTTCATACTACTAGCATTGCTTAAGTTGCCTCAGACTATGGTCCCAGAGCACTAGCTTCATCACCATCTGAGCACTTATTAGGCAAATTCTCATGGGGATGGAGCCCAACAATCTCCTGCTGTGTTTTGTTTGTGTTGTTAATAGATTTGGGGTAACTGTGAAGTTGATCAAGTTTCTAGTTTAAAAGAAAGACTCAGCTGGTGGGTGGTGTACAACTGTAATCCCAGCAGTTCTGGAGGCTGAGGCAGGAGAATGGAGAGTTCAAAGCCAGCCTCAGCAACTTGCCCTAAGCAACCCAATGAAATCCTGTCTCTAAATAAGATATAAAAAGTAAGGGCTGGGAAAGTGGCTCAGTGGTTAAGCACCCCTAGGTTCAATTGCTGGTACCAGGACCAAAAAAAAAAAAACAAGGAAGGACCCATCCACTCTTGTTGATGGAAATGATAGACTTGCAAGTTTCAGCTCCTGGAGTTTGGAGACAAATCTGAAAGAAGAGATTAAGAAAAGTTCTGTAAAGCTCAGGGCTGAGAACAGAACAGCCAAGTCAGAAGTCTTGGCTTCATCATATACTCCTGACCCAGCCCAGGACACTATAGAACCTCTCAGGTTCTCAGCCCTTGCTCACTAACTGTCAGCAAAGGGTAGGTGGGGAAAGTGACAGGGAGGTAGCCAAGGCCTGTCCTCCAAAAAGAAATCCAGAATCAGGGAGGAGGAGATGCTGACCCTCTCTTATGGAAGAAAGCTGTGGAAAGAAGAAGACACAGAACAAAACACTGCAAATCAGGTTCTTCAAAACAGACAGAGGAGCTCAAACCCCACAAGCAAAAGGCAGGCGAAGGAGTGGCTTGTGTGCTGGAGCGGGTGCAGGGAGGCTGAGTGTGGGGTATCTGTGAGGGGTTTGTAAATATGGGGGAAGTGAGGATTGAGGGGAGGAGGATGCCAGGAGATAGGTAAGAGGTGTGGACACCTGGAGGTGATGGCTGACAGGAAGGAGTAAGAGGAGGAGAGGGTCTAGCAACTTGGAGAGGGTATGTAGGACTGTATGAAGGGGTTGCGCAGGTGAGAAGATGCTAAAGAGGAGACAGTGAGCAAGGTGGGGTAGATGAAAGGGTATGTGGGATTCTGTGGGAGTGGAGGGTGAAGAGTGAGAAAGGCGGGGGAGGAGAGAGGGAAGAAGGGAGGGGGCTAATGAAAGGTTGAGAGTGTGGAAAGGAGGGAGGGTGGGAGACAGAGCAAATAGGAGAAGGGGCTGGGGAGGGTGCAACGGGAGAGAGTGAGTCCGCTGCAGAAAGGTGAGCAGGCCCCATGAAACAGGGACCTGATAATTGCGAGAGACAGTCATAACCAGGAAAATCCTAGAGAAGGCCCCTTGCTCCCCCACCAGCCTGCTTTCAGATCAGCCCCGAGAGGGAGCGCCCAGCCCTCTTCGGGCTGGCGTACCTGCCGCGCTTGCTCCCTGTGGGGATCAGCTTCCGCTGGTGGCTGATTAGCACAAACGCTTGCAAAGCCTGGTGGCAAATTAAGGGGCTCCTGAAATGTCAGGTGAAAACGTGGTTCCTACCCCTCTCAGGGTCCTGCGGCCCTGCACGCCCGCCCCCATGCCAGCGCCGCTCCCTCGCTTTTCTGTGACTTTGTATTCACGAGGTTTATACAAAATAGGATTAAAATGGGACCCAGACACTTAGAAGTCCGAGATTTTCCAAGACAGCCGGTAGGAACGACTTCCACGCATCGATCGTAAATCTCACCTCCTGGCCGAAGTTTGGCAAGGAATCCACTCCGAATGCCCTCTGGAATCAAATCCCTAGATAGTATTGCCCCAGCCTCCGCATCCTCTGCCAGGAGTAGGTAATTAGGGCCAGAAGGATGACGCAATCGGGTTTGGAAATCAGTGCACAATTTATTTGGTCAGAGATTGGGAATCAAAACGAAGGTGGGAAGAACTATTTCTCCTTACCAAGAAGACCTAGATTTGTTATCCACCAGGGAATGGGTCTTCTCTGATCCCTGACTCTAGCCCGGCCTGGGTACTCGTGTGCGAAAATACGGCACATGGAAATGGCATCCTGGGCTATTCCAACTTAAGTTCAGTAATTGACAGCTAAATTCTCATACATCCAAGCTATCCCTAAGTTTTCATGTGCACAGTAGAGTGGAATTTAATAGCAACTATGTGTTGAGGATTATTAGAACCAAATAAGTCAACTCTATATAAATTAGAGAGGAAATGCTCTTGAGGAAACAGAACAGGAAGAAGGTCTACAGTGCTTTTTCCAGTACCTCCAAGCCATAAAACCTGACTGTACTTCTTCACTTTAATTTCACTGAGTGTGGTAAAATAGTAAAAATAATTCAGATCATGGCAGTTGTTCTTTTATAATCAAATCAGTAAGAAAATTATTAAGACAGAGGTTGCTGCATACTGTATAGTCCTCTAACATATTTCCTTCCTATGTGCTGTAAATGCAAGCAGTTTAAAGTGAAGGAACATTGATTTCATATGCAATATGAAAAAATATAGCAGAGACCAAGCAAGGATTTGACTCTTATAAGAACAAAATAGTTACCTTAATTTTTCAAATATAAATAAAACTTTATAATTTTATACCCTATTTTTTAACTATCAGAAAAATCACATTAGTATAAGTACTCTAGTATGTCCAGAAATGATGAAACTCAATTCCTTCTTTCTTCCCTCTTAAAGTTACTATTCATTTTACAATTTTGACAACTATGCTGTCTATAAATCATATATGTACTCTTGAACATTCATAGATATAATCACCTACATATTTTAAAATATAAATACTTAATTGCATTTTAGCTTTGGCCAGAAATATGCACAAAACCTAGATGTTTATCAGCAACAGATGGAAGTGACCATCCCTCATCTTCAATTTAAATCACAGAAATTGAATAACTGAATGAATGGATTAAATACTTGAATGATTGATAGTTAAGACAGATATGAAATGCATTTTGTACACTATGTGGATATTTTTCAAACTTTGTGTTTTATTAAAATATTTCTAAAGCTAAGAATGTAGCTTAATGGTAAAGCACCTTAGCATTTGCCAGGCCCTGGATTCTATCTCTAGCACTGCAAAAAAAAATTTTTTTCAAAAATAAAATAAAATATTTCTATTTCAAACCAGACAAATTTGAAAATTTCTTGAATTCCTAAACTGCTTTTTATAAGGATTAGAAGTAAGCCTAAGTTCCTTGTGTTCATCATCATGGATTGTGGATTCTAGGTCCCAATTCACTCATAACCTTGAACCAACTATTCACCACGAGCATGGATCTAGGAAAGCAAACACTAGAAACATAATGCTGCCTTATTTCTCCATGTCACTATAGAATGACTCCGAAAATGGGATCCTAAAATGTGTCTTTAGTTCCCAAATTCTCTGAAAGATTTGGAGATGTTGGGAAGGGCAAGACAGAGAAAGAAGAAGTTAGTTATTTTACTTTAAATTAAGTTGATTTTTAAACGAATTAAGATGGTCATATATTTAATAAAAAAGGACAAAATCTTCTGAGAACTCAAATGTGATTTCTAAGCATAGTTAGTTTCCTGCATTTCTGATCCTAAAGCCAAAATGCACAGGCTACCATTCATGTTGTTTTCTAGCCAACTTAAAGAACTACTTTGAACTGGTTCATACCTGCCACCTTATTGATTAAATAATAAGAGTGAACTGAAAAATCTGCACTACTAGTTAGGATATTCTTTTCAAAAATCACCTGCAGGCAAATGAGTTCTTAAAAGGGAACATTGAGAAATAGGTATTTTTTGTTTTCTTCTTATGTACACTTATGTGCACTCTTCTTTCAAGCCTCTCCACGTCACAATTCTCTGTCAGGTACTTATTCTGAAATATATCTTTTCCCCCTTTGCATTCTGGAATTGCTGTTTTTACCTTTCTGCTACTTTCGTGCTGTACCTAAATTCAATATGGAATGTGGTTTTTGTTAAACAATCTCTCTTTTACCCTGAACCACAGCCCAATAGAAAGAAGGTAAATTCTGCCCAGAGATGTAGAAAAAGAGCTTCCAAGGGAAAGGTGGTAACCCACCATCTTTTTCACAGCAGAAGAAAACATAAAATGACCTTGTAATGCCACTCAGACATTCAAATCTGCATTACCAGGCTATGGTTGTGCTACCCTGGTCAACTGCATCCCTTTGGAATGAAGAAAATAAACTCCTCTCTCTCCCAAAGGAATGACATTCCTTGAAGGGATACTGAAAATGCCCTGGTCCTTCCTAATTTGTTCTCCCTGTCTCAGCAGTCCTATGTGCCTCAGAAGTTGAGCCCTGGAAATTGGTGAGGTCTTGTCAAGTTCCCGGTAATGACAAGAATGGAGAAAATTCTGAGCCCAGCAAGAAACCACAGCCAAGGAGAGTTCTTTTCTTTTCTTTCTTTTTTTCCCCCTCCTATGTCAAAGTTCAGGAAAAGGCAGTCATTCCTCTAAATCATTTCAGAACTATGGTGTGAAGTGTAAAAAGAGGATTTACAACAATTTAAACTTTTTACAAGGTGTTTTTCTCCTCCTGCTAAAGTTTTTGGTTTTATTGGAGAAAGCTCAGGAAATGGGAGAACTTCCCCAGTCCCAGAGGATCGCCAGGGTCCTGAGAGCCTTTTGACTGGCCAGGCTCCACTAGGAAAAATTAACCCTCCAGGATCTTTAGGTTCACACCCCAACGTCCTTATTACCAACTGGTTAGGCACAAGTCCCTCACAGTTTTCCCCACTTTTCCTCTTTCCTTTTTCTTCATCCATTCCCCATCTTGGTGAAAAAGTCATTTGTGGCCATTTGTTCAAACAACAATCTGTTGACTTCCTCAAATACAAACTTTCCTATCACTCTTGTTTCTGGTCATCTTAGGGAATTTTGAGGCCAGGGGATGGGGGAGCTAGAGAGAGATGTGTATCTCACATATAAATGGTCTTCTATTTAACCAGCAACTAGCAATCATCCGACATTAATTTATACGGTTTTTACAAATACCTAAGCTATTTAAAAGGCTGCTCTGGGTCGTGTGTGGCAGGGAACATCTATCTGGTGAATAGGCGGTGTCACACGGTAGCATGCTCCCTTGTCAAGGCCGATTGTGTTTTAGGCAAACATTTGCGCAAACATAAAGGCAAAGGTCAAGGACTGTTCAGCCCCAGTATGTGCTAATTCACCTAGCGAACCAATGGGGCAAAAGTTGCATTTTATATGCTCGCCCTGCCAGACCCAGGCGCAGGAGTCGCTCCTGCTACTGAACAAAATCGCCCCTAATCAGTTAGTTCCCTGGTCAATTTCTCTCCTGCTCCCTATTCAATGTCTTGGGCTTCTTCAGAAATATAACTGGCAAAGACGTGTGGGTCAACCTCTGGAGCAGCTCTGCCCAACCTCTGGCGCAGCACGTGTGTATTTCCACGTTCCTGAGTAAGGGAAAGCAGCAAATGTTTACAGGTCGCTTTTTAATTAAATGTACTGCCAATCGGCACTGGCGTCTAAACATACATGCTAAGAAAATACACACAGCAGACCAACAATATTATTCAAACCACAGAACTGAATCCCAAAGCCGTGCGTCAGTGGCAACAAAGTGCACATAAACTACGCATTTGTAACTGGAGTCTGTGGAACTGTGTGCGCGCGCGCCCTGGGAGCCGCGTTTCGGGTTTCTTTGGGGCCACTTTCCTACATCCAGCGAACACAGGGCATCGCTTTCCGGTGAAATATGCCTCCCGCACTAATATGTCTGCACCATCTCCCACAGATCATGCCTAGTTATTTTCCCAGCCCCTGGGGAAAAAATACAAATGATTTCGAGTGGATGTCAACTTGAGCAACTCGCAAGTGGAATATTTTTAGGGTTAAACAAACGCGCGCGCGCTCCAACCCATAGCGTTTACTTTGCATCAATAATCATCTGGCGAGAACCAATGGCTGAGTTTTTCCAAATCGTCCATTTAAGGGAAGAGAATTTTCCCCTGATAAACCCCAGTGTCGCAGCTGTGCGCGTCCACAAGCAAGTAGTTTACACGTGCAAAATTCATTCCTGAGAGGCGGGCAAGCCCCTGGCTCAGCTGTGGCGCGGCGCGGCGCTCGCCTGGGGCGGGAGAGCCCACGACTTGTTGCCTCTGTGGCCCAAGCGCGGCTCTCCAAACCCTGGCCACTCAGGGCTTGAGGGCCTCTGGGACTATGATGACAGGGCTCAAGGAGAAAGTCTCGCTTTAAAACACCCACAAATCCAGACCAAAGTCATAGGACACAGTTAGCCCAGGAAGGCGCTGGGAGTTGCTTTCTAGTTTTTGAAAACAACAGAAAACCAGTGCATTTTCACTGCGTTCCGAAACCAAAGAGAAAACAGAAGTAAATTGAACTTACCTGCCACAATACTATATTTTGAGCATCCTTTAAACACTTTGATTCTTCCTTTAGTGCGGCAATCTTTTCTTTCCTCTTGCCAGAAACCAACTATCAAACTAGCTTCAGTTACAGGGGGGAAAAGACCAAAAAAAAAAAAAAAAAAGAATAAAAATAAGAAAAGAACTAAAACAAAACTAAAAAAAACCAGTTTCTACACCTCTCCTATCTTGCCAGCTAGAATCTGTCTGTCTCAAATACTTCTCACTTTTTTCTTTACCAAAATTCTCCAAACACCACCTGGGCAGCTTCACAGGCTTAAAGTTTGTACGGTTTGTGGGAGAAAGTGTGCTAGTGTGTGTGTGTGTGTGTGTGTGTGTGTGTGTGTGCTGGTGTGAGGAGTTAGTTGCTTTAAAAAGACATCCTTGTCCTTCAGAGTAATAAAAGTGTGGCCCCCATCTTTGGGTGTGGGGATTTTACATGCACCTCTCATTTCAGTTAACTTTTTCCGAGCTGAGAAAAGCTGCTAGCTTACTTTAGGGAGACTTTACTCGTTATTCATCTGTTTAGTCGCCTCGGAGGCACAAAAGCCGATCCGCAGCGTTATGAAAAATGGCCTGGGCGCGGAGAATGTCACAGTGGTCGGCGTATTATTTTAGCCTTCTTAAAAAAAAAAAAAAACTCAGGGAAAGTTTGCTTTTGATGAATTCAATAAAAGCAAAGCTGCAACGGAAGAGATTTTCAGCTAAAATCATACAGCATGGGGCACAGCTTAAAACAGCCAGATGGCCAAAGGTAGAGGGATCCTCTTGGTTTCAAAACCCAGATCTAGAATTCCGAAGGCTGAGCCTCTTAGTTTATTTAATCCCGCGTGTATTTTTTTTTTCATTGATTTCCCCGCTTTTTTCCCCACTTCATTTTTGGTCCCCCACCCCGCTCCCCACCCTGGAAGCTGCTGGTGAGGCCCCTCCCCCCACGTCTTGGGATTTGCAGAAGTCACTTTTCAATTCTTCCCTGGATAATAGAGTTAAACTTTCCAGTGCCCAGCCTGGAGCGAAGCTAACTCCGGAGGCGGTGGGCGGGTTCACCGCAGGCCACCCTCAGGTTCTAGGTTCACATTCCTCCCGCCTTTAAGGTCGGGGGGCAGCAGCGGAGGCTTTTGAATATAAGGTCGAATATGTTTATTTCAAATCCTTCCTCCTCCACTACAACCAAATGAGAAGAGCGTGGCTCTTCCTCCAGTATCTTATCCTCATGGATCCTCTCCACTTGAACTTTAATGGCAGACCATTGCTTGTGTTGCTAGTAAATTGATTTGCACTCATAATTTTCTTAATGATGTAAGACTCACAAATGGGTGGCCACGGTGGCTCCAGCAACTTTGAAATGGAGGTTGTGAAATTTATATACCTTCCTCTTTGAGTCAAGTTCTTGGAGTCAGATGCTGGTCAAGGAAAAACACATGAGGTGAAGGAATTAGAAAACTTACTTTGCAAGTAAAATACAAGACTGGACTTAGCCCTGGAGCCCTTCTTCTGGAGATGTGGGGGTGCCCAAAGCCACCCGGATTCTACCCATTAACACCAGCCTTGACAAGAATGTAGTGGGGTCTAGGGGTTTGCCACCACCAGGAAGGCCTCCAGAGAGATCCACACTAGTCTACTGTCCTTCAGGCTAAGGAACTAAATGTTGGTTCAACTCAGGACTGGGCAGAGGAGACCACTCCTCCTCTCAGGCCACATGGAAAGGGATTGAGGGCATGGTGGGAGAATAGAGAGACGGAGAAGGGGAGGGAAGGTGGCCTCTGGATGTTTTCTCCTGTGGAGAGAGCCCACAGGAGATTCTCCTGTGGAGGAGAAAAGGAGGGAAGCATTGAACTGGATTTTCTGAGCCTCAGCCTTCCCACAGATGGCAATCCACAGAGGAAAAAACATGGGACCCTTCAGCAAGGCACTGATGGCCTCCAGGTTTCTCTCTTCTGCCACATCCAGGAGAAGTCACCCCTAGAAAAATCCTTTAATCACTCCTCAACTGTTTCCTCATCTGTAACATGAGTACAAGAAAAAGAATCTGTTTCCAATGGGATCTTTTGTTTGTTCATTTGTTTTAAATAAAACTGTGAATGGGAACTGCCTCTAGAAAGTTTGCAATACAAACTGAATTGCTGTGGCTGCTGTGGTTTTTCCGGTACATGGTGATGTAGGCTTTGCTGCAACAGAACCATGAAACACAGTTGGCCCCAGCCGTCACTCTCTCACCTCAGGAGATGCCAAAGCGTCTAGTCTTGGACCCCAGGAGCCCTACAGAAATCTCTTTCTGACCACTTCAATCTGGCCCTCGTTCCCCAACCCCACCCCACCTCTCCCTGCTTGGTCTACAGAGCCCTCCAACTTCCCTAGAAGGCTCAGGTTATCCGAATCCTAAGGCACTGAGAAAGGAACCCCTAAAACTGAATTGAAGAAGACCTTTCGGAAAGTCGCAGTTTTTGCAAAAGTCTCACTTTTGCATTTGGAGGAAATGAAATAAACAACCCCGGGGCGCGGGGAGGGGGTGGCGGAGAACTTGGGAGAAACCAAGGAGGTGGCTAAAAGGATAGAATCAGAACACCCAAGGGTCTTCAAGTATTATTATTTATTTATATATTTATTTTACTGTGGTGCTAGGGATCAAACCTAAGGCCTTGAGTATGCTAAGTAAGCGCTCTACCACTGAGCTACACGCCCACCTCCAACTCAAGTAAGTTTTGCAAAAGACGCTGGGAAGAAACCTCTTCTCCAATGCTGACTCTCAGGGGAAAGGTTGCTGTCGTTCCCCTTGTGGAAATCGGGTCCCCCAGTACTCCCGGGATGTGGGGAAAGTACAGAATTCAAAGCACACCTCTGAAATAACCTGCCAAAATGAATGCCCTGCCCCATGTTTTATACAACTGAACTAAAAATCCGCAAAAGATGAGGTCGGTTCACATCAAGAGTGCTTAGTGGTAGCCGGGCGCGGTGGCTCAAGCCTGTAATCCCAGCACTTAGGGAGGCTGAGACAGGAGAATCGCGAGTTCAAAGCCAGCCTCAGCAACAGCGAGGCGCTAAGCAACTCAGTGAGACCCTGTCTCTACATAAAACACAAAATAGGGCTGGGGATGTGGCTCAGTGGTCGTGTGCCCCTGAGTTGAATCTCCAGTACCGAAAAATAAATAAATAAATAAAGAGTGCTTAGTGGTATATATCAGAGAAGTCCTTTCTGCTCCGCTAGGGGTTCTCCACTTAGCTGTGATTTCTCTCCCTCGCCCGCGGGGCTGGGGATGGAACCCAGGGCCTCGCGCTCGCTAGTCGCGCATTTTCCCACCCAGCGACCTCCGCGCCCTGTCTTCAATCGAGACAGGTGAAGTGCAGGGTTGATTCCTAAATCTCTGCCAGTTTCAGAGAAGTCAACGAGGGCTAGATTTGTTGTTCATATATTTCCTCCCCTGATCATCACAACGACTTCCAGGCCATCTCACTCCTTAGACTCAAAATGGAACTCTGCTTGGCGCCCAGGTTAGAAATGGAGCAGGTACCCCGCGTCCTCAAGGGCAGCGGCATCAAGAGTCCAATCCTGGCTCAGGCCCTCTCTGGAGCCTCCTTGGAAAAGCTGGAGGATAGGACTGCTGGCTGAGGGTGCAGGCAGCTCCAGCACCCTCCACCCCGCCGGCTCACTCTACTGGGGCTGCCACGACCCCTGCGAGTGACAGCGTTTCCAGGTGTGACTCTGAAAAATGGAGATGGGGCAGAGAGGAATTGCCGGACAGAACTCAGCATCCTAATCGCTTGTCAACAGGGAAAATCGGTACAATTTCACCTGAAGCCATCTGTAGTTTTAAATTCAACGAACTACCTGTGCGGGACAGATGTTTGTGGGAGTGGGGAGGGGCTGATTTAAATAACTGTCCCAACAGACCTGCGGCCTACTGGGCAGAAGATCTCCTATGATTAATGAAAGGGCTTGGCTTTGCACTTTACAATTTTAATGAGACTATTGGAGACTCCGCCCACCTAAGCGCTTGGCCAGACTGGATTGTAGTGTCCAAAGCATTTCCTTGGCCTCAGCTTTTGCAGCACTTAACGTGGACAACTTTGTTGGGTCCCAAAACTTTGCACAGGAAAAACCCCACCCCCACTCCAACCAGTTATTTCATTTGTTGGTGGCTTTCTGGCTTGGGCAATATCAATCAAAAGAAACATGGACGATGGGTGGATGATGTTCCCGCCTGAGGTGGGTCTCTGGCATTAATTGTTCCAATAAATTGAGATACAGTGTGCATAATGCAATGTAGCAATATGGTTATAGTCCACGTGTATGACTTAATTAAGCTATTTGCAGCTTGATGCTGCAAGTCAACGGGTGTGCAAGTGGATTAACAATTGCCGGATCCCTTATCCTCAGGATGGTGCATAATTACTTTACTAGCGGTACATATCAATTTTTGATGATTGCGGAAGCCTTGCTCTCTTCACCAAGAAGTCACTTAATAACTCTCCATTGTGTATTTAAAAAAAAAAAGTAGTGTTTGGAAATATTTTGAAGTCACTCCCAACATTTTTATAGATTCTGGTTGTGGTTTATACTGAGCTGCCGTTTTATTCCTGATGTATTTTTTATAAAGGGGCAAAGGCTAAACTTTAAGTCAGTGTTCCATGAGAGAATTGGAGACCTTCCATCCCAGCCTGCCTTCCGCTGCCCAGAGCCAGGTTATCATAGATGGATGCAGTGGGCGCTTAGAAAGGCTTGAAGCCAGGCACCTCTAAAATTCTATCTGATCTCTGCCCCCCCCACACACACACATTCCCCTTAAATACAGATGATGCACATTGTGAGTACCCTGAGCGTCCCAGCACCTCTTTCCCACTGCTACCAACACCAGTAATATCCTGAATGATGGGCCAGGCTAAGGAAAGCAAGATGTCTGGTGGCACCGCAGGGTGGTTGTACTAACTGGGTTGATAAAATTTGCCAGGGCTAATAAAATTATGCAACTTGATGACAAAGACATTGATGTTCCTATTTCCTGGGTTCCTTGCCCTTTGTTTAGAGTCAGATGGCCCAAAGCCCCAACTCTCTTCTGCTGGGGATGGGTGGTGATGATATGTATTTGTTCCACTGGATTTACTATTTGAGTCTTAAAGCTAATCATTTGACCTCTCTGGATCAAACTAAATTCATCACCTATAATTTTATTAAAGAGTCCACTGGCTATTAATCATAATGAGAACATGGGGAGCCAACATTTTTTAAAGAAATGTGTCAACTCATGAACACCTGGCCCTTCTAGGGTCCTTTTCCTGTCCTGGGCTGAAGAGACATATCTTTGGTTTCCTCTGAGGATTCAAATTCAATGGTAGCACCCAATGTGGTATTTATGAGCAGAGGCTTTTTACTGGACTAGGGTCAGAGCTGAGTGAGACAGTGTCCATGCCCTGATTTAGGCCAAGTTCTATATGAACACTCTGCCTTTGAATTCAAGAGATGGTTTGACAAACTGTCCTAGCTTTCAAGGAATTTCATAAAATTCCAAAAGGTGAAATCAGGCTCAGGGCTACTCCCCTTCCATTTCTGATGGTGATGCTGTAAATCACTTGGAAATTATTGTTTATCTCAGCCTACTTTTATGTCAGAGTATTCGTGCCATTGCTTGGTGGAGAAATAACTGTAACAGCAGTTTCATTAAGAAAATTTTTTTTGAGGGTAAACACTTTCCAGTTGTCTTTTAAACTGAACTTGACATAAATTCCTTAAAATTAAGGTTGTAGAGTCCCTGTTCATAAGGGTTCCTAGTCGAAGTCGATTTGTTCTTGTACCTGAAGCAGGTGATGTTTCTGCAAAGACATCTGAATGACAGCGGGAGTGAGGGACAAATCTAATAAAGCCTAATAAAGCGTGAGCGTCGAAATGTCATTAAACTTACAAAGATGAGACTCAAAATCACCAAAAAGGTAAATGTCTTCATTAGTCTGATCTCTGAAGACTGTCGAACATTTCATTAATTTATAATTTATGATTGTTTGACAAATATTGAAAAGTATGTAAATATGAGCGGGATAATGTCTTTTCTGCGGGAGATGAGGAAATGACCCAAACTGTACGTGCCTGCAAGATTACACACAGGACCCAGCTCTCTGTTATCAAACTGTGCCGCCCCTTTAGCCAACATATTGTGCAAGTGACAAGTGAAATAGTGCAGATAAACCAATGGTTTAAAACGTAATAAAGACAACAGCCATTTGCATTTTTTACATTTTATTACAAAGGTAATTTACTATGACACATTTCTGAATGTAATTTATGAAAACATGTTAAAGCAATTACATCGTGTATACAGCCCTCAGAGCTACAAATTTCAGATAAATAATATTAGAGATCTTCAGAGACTTTCACTATTGAAAACATATAATAAAGGGAATCCTTTATTTCAAAAATGTGTTGTACATGAGAAAATAATGGCATTAAAATTTAAACTTAAGAATAAAATCTGGAAGAAAAATAAAAAAGAAATGAATAATATTCTGTGCTGGAGTTACAAAATTAAATCTTCACCATGATAATTTGCTTATTTCACAGAATTTATTATCAAAATTTTTTTTTCTTTCCCAGAATCAGTGTTAGGTACCAAGAATTAAAGGCTTCTTGGGAGAGGGATTCAAGAGAGATATATGTTTCCTTTTTTAAATTTCTGAGCTCATTCTCTGCCTCCATTTCTTCTCTCTAAGGCACAGAACTGTGCCAACTTTGGAAAGTAAAAGAGAAATCCATTCCCTAAAGGTTACTACTGTCTGAATCAATCCTTTCAGCAGACCAGGCTGTGAGAATTTCTCAAACTGAGAGAAAATTCCATGGAGAAAAAGACAAGAAAAGTTTACATAATAAAACATAAAATAAAAATGAGGGACATTTCATTCCTCCTCCCACTCCTCACATCTTAATTTAGTTTGTAGTGGCTCATTAATATCTTCTAAACCTGAGGATACATGATTACACACTTATATTTAGCCCTCAATCACTCTTGTTAATTTTGGGGGAAAGGGAAAGGGAGAGTCTTCTTTCCTTCTGTATTCACAGATGTGACATTTTTCTTTAAAATGTACACTTTAGAAATATTGTAGACCTGGTGTGGGCCCTGTTTCTGCCTGTGGGGGTGAGGATTGTCCTGGGTTCATTCACAAACCTGAGAGATTCTGCAAGGCCTGCAGTAAAATGACCTGAATTGTTCCCTAGGGAGACTTACCTGCTGTAACAGACTTACAGCTCAGTTCCCCTCTTCAACCTAAGAAAACAGGAACCAGACACATTCAGATCCTAAACTTATGTCATCATCTGAAGCATGGAATAGTTGTGTTGAGATCTTCTCCTTCAAGTGAGTATAGTAGTGGCTACAGCTACTGACCCCCCAAACATCACATTCCTCCGAGTTCCAATACCCAGCACCCCCAAGTGGATGCAGATGCACTGGGGTCTTCAAATCATCACCAGAGACTCATCCAGTTACCCCAAATGGCCTATCCTTAAAGAGAGGCCACTGCCTGGTTCAGGTGGTCAACATTCCCTGAAAATCAATGGGCAGGTGAGTCCTGGAATCTAACAACCCAGACTCTCAGAATTCTTGCCCACAATCCTGAGGTCTAGTCACCTGGACTCCAGGAGTCCCTGTCCACAGATTCCCATTCTACCTCACCTCCTGCTAAACTTGTGATGACAGAGCCCCTCACGTCCTGATGCTCTTATCAGAGGAAGCTAGGGTCCTCTTCCCCCAAGAACTAGGCAGTCAATATTCCTGGTGGCAGACAAGAAGCTCAGAGGTTTTTAACTCCCCTTTCCTCGCCTTTCAGCTTTTCCAATCTGCATTAGAGCCTATCCTCACGTTATCACAAAGATTGTCTCCTCACCAACCCCTAAGCCAGACACGGGCCTAAGTTTAAAAGCTCCTGCCACTAGCCTGGTCTCAAAGCCTTGCGCACAGCCTCCAGGGCTCCATGGGGGAAGGGGTTAGTTTTAACCAGGGTTAAGACGTCTTCAGCTCCAGCCTTTGTTTTTCTTGGAATGTTTAGGGGCTGCATATGCTTTTGTGTTGCAAACAGCAAGCAGGGTCCCCAGGAGTCCCTGACCTCGTGCCTTGGCGGGAGCGCCGTTTCCCTGGACGACTGCGGCTGGGCAGAGCACTGGAGCAGGCGCGCTGCCACGCGCACCCGCGCCCTCGTAGACACGCAGCGCCCCATGCGTATACCAAGAAAACTTCCTTCTTCATGGAAGGAGAAGAGGAAGGGAGACGAGGAAGGGATAATAGATTCAAATATGAATTTCACTAGTAGTAAACTACCTGCATTCGTGGGCTACCAGAGAGATGAAATGTAATGGGAGAGGAAGTTCAGTAAGGTGGGGAGGGGGGAATGATACCTGCTGATTTGTCAACTCCGATGGGCAAACAATCTCCTAATAATAAATAAAACAATGAAAGGGTTGCATTGTTTCCTACTAAGCTCTCTGTACACGACCCCATTTAGATCTACATGGCCATGGTTTGATGACTTACAGTATATGCAAAAACAAACTTTCCCGCTGTCCCCCCACCTCATCTTCTCCTTCTAGGCTTGTCAGGCTTTTCTTCCCAAACAGATGATTTTAAAAGCAGGCAAAGGAAAAGAAAGAAAAAAAAACCTCTACCACCATCACCATCCAAGAAATGATAAATAGCGTCGCATAGCTAATGGCTGGAGGGCGCGTTTACCAATTCATAATCATTTATTCTTGGTGATGTATGGCTCTTACTCTTAAATCTGAAAAGCTTCTATTTGAAGGTGTAAATAGCTTCTCCCCCCCCCTTTCTTGCAGTAAACCTTCCTGCATTAGCAGTGATTGATCTCATGTACAATTCGTCCCAGAGTGCTATTTTACAGGGGGAACACTAGCTTTTGGAGATTAACTGGGGAGTCTGTTACATATTAATGAAGCCGGGAGATATACTAACGTTTTGGTAATTTAGTTATTTGTGTCTATAGCTATCGTCGTTATTTTCTTTTAGACCCCTGCGGTTGCTATCCATCGAATTAAAAAGTGGTCCTTAGAATTATTTTTTTTCCACTGGCAACTAAATGCCATTTAATGTGAAAAACAAATGTTGACTTGTCTCTTGAAGGAAGTGTGTTTCTTGGCAAGACATCAAAGTGTTTTAAACTGTATTAGTGGGTTATGTTAGTTTTCCTACCCAGAGCTTGTGCTAAAGTAATAACTAACAATGAGAAGAGAAAAGAATTCCAGGCCTGCTTCTATCCAAGAAAAATTATTTGATCTTCTGGAGCATGAGGGGAAATCTAAAAGTTTAAGAGGAAAGTGTTCTGGCAGGAGGTTCCCCAAAATATTTGGAAATCCAAACTGAATCAGTGTTGGGAGTGGGGTAAGGGAGGAAGAGAAATGAAATTACTCATTGATTGGCAATCTGATCATTAACATCCGACCAAATGAGACATCAATGTCATTAATGCTTGTGTGTTCAGGGATAGAAACTTAGAATGAATTCAAATCCTGAATAGAAGTCAAATGAGTGAAAAGTTTGCTTCATGGCTCAGGATAAAATGACAGTGCTCTTTTTCCTGTAGAATTGTTATAGCGAGGTTGTTCCTAAAATTTCCTCTAAATTCCCAAGAAATATCTGGGGGTTGTCAGCGGCAAGGAAATCTTGCTAGGTTGTCTCCCAAGTCCTCCTGCTCTGTGAAGGACTCAGGACTGCTGCTGATTGAAGGAATGAGGTTGAACGAGAGAGAAAAGTTTTTTCAAAACTTCGTGGTCAGAGTGGAGTGCGCGCCCCACACCTGCCTAGTGGAAGAAACGTGGATCACTCATTTCCACTTACACGAAGTCTGAGAACAGCCGGCTGAGCTTAGGAGACCCCAGCCATACTGCCTCACATCCCTGAGGGACACATCCGGCCCTGGATCCCTAGCGTGGGAACTTTAGCCCGAACTGGCTTATTACTCCCTACCCCACGCCGGATCCCCTTCCTTCCCCAAAAGGAGGCCCCTTTATAGTCCCCTCCCACAGCCTCTGTCACCACCCTCCTCCAAGAAGCCCTGATCTGGAGCTCTGGACCGACCCGGGCCTTCCTTCCACCAGCGTTTGATGAGTGGGCAGCTTCAAGAAGCAAGGACCTTTGCGGAGCGGCGAAACGCTGAAGCGTGATAGCGCCAGTTGGCCGAGGCGCGCCCCTTTTGTTTTCGGGGGGCGATTTATGTTCTTTATAAAAATGTGGTTCGGAAAAAATAGAAAGGGCCTTGAAAACGTTGTTACAATGAAAAAGGGACAAATTAGAAGACATTTTCTGTGATCAAAGGCGAGAGGGAGAGCGCGCAAGGGCATTCACAAAGCTTGACTTATTCACTCCGCTCCTTTGCAAGCTGGGGCAACAAGCGTGTCCCCCATTGACAAGGAGCCCTATTCAGACTGCAGGTGCGAAGTGGGCCGGCGCGCCCGGCCACATTATGTCAAGGTTGTTGGAGATTAGTGTTCGGCCTTAATAACTAAAGCGCTTGATTTACATTGGAAAAAAGCCCCCTCAGCCGTGAAAACAAAATCGTTGAACGCGTGATCATTGCGAGGGCGGCTGATATCCTAATACCAGCTAGCATTGTTCTCAGTCCGGCCCAGGCGTCCCTGGCCTCCTCATGAAGCACGTCCTCGACTGCTGGCCATGGACCAGGTCCCCAATCACATCCCCTGTCGGGGGCCCAGAAGAAAAGGTGATATGTGGACGTGTCATTGAGGCCAGAGGAACAGTTAGGGAGAGTCCACATCTGGGCTGGGCCTTGGCATAGCCAGGGATGGGGTGCGGCCTCCAGGTCTATTGAGCGACAGGTCAACGCTGGGGGAGCTCCAGCTTCACTAGAGTGGGAGATCCTGTCTTGAAGTGCCCTTGGCAATAAGGATTGTAGTAACAGGTGAAGGTCATGTGGGGCTAACCGGGAAGCTGACGGAACTTAAAAAGCACTAAGGCACACCCAAGTGTTCTGGGTGGGCAGCCTCCAAGAAGGCTGGCCAAATTTCTTTCCTGCAAGAAAAGACTATTTCAGAAACTCCCCAGCACTACCTTTTCCCGATTTTGTCTTCTCAGGAAGGGAGGAGGAGTCCACCTTGGCCTTGGTACTATGTGCCCCTGTGTGGCTATTTCAGGGCAGACTCCATCCCCCATCCATTCTATGCCTCCCAAGTGTACCCCTCCCCCACCCATGAGAAGGGAGGCGGAGAACAAGAGGTCCGTAGTAAGGAACTATGAGCAGGCATTTCAGTCTGGATCTGCATGCATTCTAGCTGCGATATCTTTTTGTGGAAGTCAAGCTACTTAAGGCAATTTCCATAAGATCCGTCCCCGAAGAAAAGGTTCTGTGGGGACAAGGTGAGAAAGCTGTTAACTATTGTCTGGTCCTGAAAAGGTCGTAAGTCAGCGCCTCAGTAGCTGACCTGTCAGGGGAAGGTATAAAGGCTTTATTCATGCAGGGGCTGCAATGTTCTCAGCTCTCACAAAAGTGTTTTTATGATTCGATTTTCTTACCTCTTTTCTTAATTAAAAAGCTGAACCATTAGAATAGCACCTGCATCGTGTCTTGACGGTGCCTGCATACTAATTCCAGAGCCTTTACAGGCAGTAATTATAACATAAAATCAGAGATTGAATAAAACAGAAGGATTTTGCTCCCAAAGCCCTGCTAATCCCTTTTTAAAAGGGTCTGGTGAAATAATTCAGAACAGTTTCCGGAAGTTGGATTACCACTCCTTTTCTTCACTTTTTACAATGAAATGATATTTCACACTTAAAGAAGTGTTTTTCTACAACAGTTTTTTTTTTGTTGTTGTTGCTTTTTTTCTTTTAAAGAAAATTGGCAGGGCTTTTTTTTTTTTTTAGACAATGAAAAACATTTCACTACAGATTCCTTGGTACGTGCAGCAGCAGAAAAGGTGGGGAAATTTGGGGGTATAATTGAAACATTTCTATTTTTCTCAGGTGAAAGGGGCTGAATATGAATACGAATTGCTTATATGCATCAGGCAACTCCTCAGTTTTCTCAGATGAAATAAATAAGTAAATATTTGGAAAGGCCGACCTATTTTTCATGGCTTAGAAATCTACACATTTCCAGCAAAATACTTTTTACCAAGATGCTGGGAATATTCTTTAAAAACCATAATACAGGGGCTAGGTTGTGGCTCAGTGACTGAGGGCTTGACTGGCATGTGTGAGGCACTGGATTTGATTCTCAATACTATATATAAATTAAATAAATAAATAGATAAATAAATAAAAATGTCTTTTGATAACTTTATAAAAATGTAATACATCAATAAATGCACAAGCTAGAGGTTTCCATTAAATCCTGAGTAAGACCTTGCTATGGCAAAAGGAAAGGACCTTGATCTATTTGCACATCTTCTTAATTCTGGCAAAGAATACCATCCTCATCTGGCTAATATAATCTTGTGTGCCCGCCAGTCAGTCACACAAAAGAGAAAACTAGATCATCCTTCTGATATTCTAAATTAATCATCTGATGATGTTAGTGGTGGATATTTTTCTTTCTTTTTGCCATTACCTGCAATAGTATGGCATAGCCATGTATTTGCCTAATTTTGGTTTATTTCTTCTGTGCACATTTCCCAGGGCTGTCCATCCATTTTGAGGTTCAGAGCCATGTGCACAGCCCTCTTACCTTGTTTTGAATTGATCAATATCCTCACTCAAGATTTTAATTCATGTCATCTACACTGGAAAAAAAAAAAAGTGTGACAAATTGCAAAGTCAATCTGGTAGGCCATATTTACATTAGATTAACCTGTATCCTAAGGTAATTTTTTTTCACTTTCTCCTTTCACAAAGCTCCTTTGATGTTTGTAAAGCAAATGGAAGATCCAAAGGAAAACTCCAAGACCCCCCCCCCACTTGCCTACTGAATTTCTTTCTTTCTTTTTTTCCTGAATGACTTTGGGGTCTGAGCTTGATGACTTTCCTAGAAAAGTTCTGCTCCTCTTCTTCACTGGAGATATTTGAATGAAAAGGCAGCACAGTATTGATGCCCAGATAGGAAGTTGGCGGCAGTGGAGAGTGTCAATGTAGAATATTCAGTCACTTGGTGACCAAGAGGTTATTAGTTTTCCCTGAAATGAGGATTTAGTAAGAGAAAATCATGATTGTGAAAAAGTTCCTGGTGCCTTCCTAGGAGGAAAGTACTTTTTTGTGACTTTTACCACCATTGCCCTGTTCTCAGTCTCCCAGCTGCTCACTTCCACTTCCCTCTCACATTTTACCCGCTTCCACATGAATCTTAAGAAGCCCCACGTGGGACTCACAATAAACCGCAGAGACTTATGATAAAAATAAATCAACCTCACTGCTGGCTGGGCCACGGAGTTTAGTACAATGCTAGAGTCTTAACAAGTCATAAGGGTGACATTAAGGCTATCAGTTTCTTCAGCATCGTTCTGTACTGAAATAAACTCAGTTCTCTCTAATTTGTCTTTGGCCTTTAAAAAATAAATTGTATCTCTGCCTCAGTTTCCGGTTGCACAGGGCTCTGGAATTCTCAGAAAAAACAGTCACCATAGCACCAGGACCCTTATCTATTCTCTGGGCTGCCTGAGGGAGGCGCACACTGCTGGAGAACTTGGGGCCCCTTCCTAAGTGGATGCTAAACTTTACAGGAGGAACTAGAGAAAGCCATCTTGTTCATTGAGGCCCTACAGAGCGTGTTGGAAAGATGGAATCTCAAGTAATAGTAATAACAACTAGCAGCTAGTAAACCTAAGGGTTTAAATCAAGGGTTGACTTATATCACAAACTCGCTAAAGATAATACAGCATTTAAAAAAAAAAGCATGAAGGAGGTTCGTTTCCTTCCATTATACAGTCAGAAAGTTGAATCACAGGGAAGTTCTATCCCTATCCAAGGGCACAAAGCAAGTGGGGCAGACCGGCTCTTCCTATCCAAAGTCTTTCCACCAAAGTCACAGTTTTTGCCCAGTGCTTTAACTTGGAGTTGGAAGAGGGGAGTGAGAGCAGGCAAGGGAAAGTCAATAGCAGGCTAATAGTGCCCCAAGTTACTACTTATTGCAGGGTGGGAGTGGGTAACTTTTCCAAAGGACAAGTGAAACGATTCTAGGGTGAGGCTTGCCTTGGGGACTAGGAGAGCAGTGAGTTCAATCCTCTGCCAAAGTTTACACCATTCATATTGCCAAAATAATAATAATAATAATAATAATAATAAATAAATAATAATAATAATAATAATAATAATAATAATAATAATAATAATAACAACATCTCAAAGTAAAACACTCTCCTGGTGTCTGGGAATCAGCGTCCCCAGCACTTCCTCTTTCCTCACGTTCTGTCCCTGGGGTTCCTCCGCCCTAACCCGGACTAGGAATTTTGGAAGGCAGGCCTTTGTTTCTCCAAAAGCCCCGCGTGGGATGCCAGGTCAGCTGGCCCTCCAACGCTCCCTTTTCTCTACATTCTTTCCAATGGTTCAGGTCACGACTCCTCGTGTCCTCGCCGCGCCGGGCTTGCTTGGGTTGGACGAGGAGAGTTGGGATCTCCTCTAGATTCCTCAGGAGGAGCACCTGTGACCGGGAACTGCCAAACCCCGCAGGGGCATTGAGCCAGGAAGGGCCCTGGCTGGGGATGGCGACTCCTTTCCTAATCGCCACTTTCCAGCACCAGGATGCTTTAATGTGTGATCTGCCTCCCGTAAGAGGCCAGTTTGAGAAGACCAAAGCAACAAGAGGGGTTCCTCCAACGTGTCCCTGAGCCGCAGGTGGTGGTGGTGGTGGTGGGGTTCCGAGATTGGGACTAGAAGGGACGCCACGTGCAGTGCCCACTCCCAGGGCCCTCGCCCACGCCCAGAGTCTTGGTTTTCGCTGGCTGTCGCCCTTCTCACCCCAGCGCGTCGCCTTCCTGCCTTTGCGCTTTGGGGTCCCTTTCCCCAGGGTTCTTTCCAGGGCCACTGCCCTTGACCCGTGAGCTGGTTCTCTAAGGAGACCCAGCAGTTCCACCACAGGAGCCACCGTCTTCTCCCCCACGTCCCAGCCAGGTCCACAGGAACCAACTTCTCAGCAGTGGAAAAGGTGCCAGGGCTTTAGCTCAAAGACGCAGCCCTGCGCGAGGGGTGGAGGGAAGAAGGGCGCTGGTAATTTGGCGCCGAAGTGACTTTAGTAGAGACAGGGAAGTGGACGCTAGTGATTCTGATACATTTGAAATGCATTCCCCAGTGGCAAGCCAGATAGACAGGGCAAATGCATCAGATGCTAAAACCCATCAAAGTTCTCAACTGGGGTTCAAGGAAGAGTCATATGGGCTGTAGCTTCTTGAGGTCAAGGCTACGACCTTTGCAGATGTCTGAAGGGAGGACGGTGCCTCCCCTACTCGCCCAGGGGGCAAGATCCAGCTAGGAAGACCCCTGCGGGCTCCTCTGAGGTACTCTGTCAGAGTTCAGGCAGGACTTGGGGTCAACTCGCCCTCTCTTATCCTTTCCTTGTTTTGATTCCTGTCAGCCACTAGAGTCTCCAAATTCAGAGGTGGTTTGTGAGAGCGTGCACCACTGTCCCCAGAACCGCGGGAGGAAAGCCTTTCCCGCGATTCATCCTTTTCCCTTCTGTAAATCGGTGGATGCCATTGGGGTGAAATCGGGGCAAGAGCGGTCTCTGACATGATGGCCATATTGGCGGGTCCCTCCATTTTGCTGCCTAGGCTAGGCCCCAAATATATTTCTGTGGAACCAGGAAGAAAGAGGGGGAGAGGGCTGTGGGCTGCGGGAGGACCCCAAATCTCTCCCACGATGGCGAAGCAATAACAGGACACCCGGATTCAAAAGAGAAAGGAAAACAACACGTCATTTATTTCCAAATAAAATAGCAAAAGGGAGCTCCATGTACACAAAGGACTGAAGAGGGGAAAAGAATCGCAGGTTTTATTTCATTTACATTTACATGTTTCCAATACGATTATGAACCTCAACTTTGAACTTCATTTTTCATTCAACAGTTTCAAATACATAACAACTTCTTTTTTTCTTTTAGATTAGTTCATAATTTAACTGATGCTAAGGGAACAGATGATAAATCACAAACTGTGGGTAGAGAAGGTATCAAATAGTCTAGGGTTTCACTCAAGCTTTCCGTGTATGTGTGAATTAAGATTATAAAATGTTTGCCTGTCTGTGTAATTCACATTCATTGCAATCATTACATTTTCCCATAAATTAGCGATATAAACAAACATATGGAGACCTCCGGTAAACAAATAAAATCAATATAAGAGACAACATTTTGCAGCAACTATAATAACAGCATGGGTTACAGCTTGGGGAAACTTCTTTACAAATCATTTAGTCAGCACACACAGGGTGGGGGATGGGCACATCCTTGTTGATTTAAACCACCTTTAAAACCACAACAGGAGGTTGGGGAACCTGAACAAGGGTGAAAGTTGCTTTCCTGTGCACAATATAAAGTGAAGAACTGCATGTGTAGGTGGGGGAGGGGAGAATGAGCATTAGCATGCACTTTTTGGTCACTATCATGTCGACCAAACCTTAGGAACTCCAATTACCAAGATTCTGAAGAAAACAGGAAATTATTAGAATGTCTCTCTCCCTCCAACCACTGTCCTTTCAGTTAATGGCATAAAGGGCTTGCTGATTGCTGCTCGTGAGAAGAAACACACAATGGGTCTATTTTTAGCAGAGGTGCTTTTGAAGGAGCAGGAAATACTAAAAATTGCTGGACTGCAGCCTCAGGTTCCAAGAATTCCAGGCAAGAAAATTCAGAGCCTGAGGGGTCTCCAAAGGAAGCTCATCCAGGTAACCCAACCTGGGCTGATAAAGTGCAGGCCAGAGCAGAGAGCTTCAGGCATATAAATATGGGCTTTGGGTATGTACCCTCTGCCCACACCCTCTCTGCATTCTTTTTCCCATGTTCCAGAGCTGGAGCAAAGGGTCCCCCAACATCTGCACACTTCACCAGGCCCTGACCCCGAGGGCTAGGCAGTGCTTTTGTCTTTTCCTTAGCAAGACTTATCCCTAAAGTTATCTATTGGTGTAGTGTGTGGATATTTTTTAAAAGAAGTTTGATTTTATCTCTTTAGAAACGGTTTGAAACTAACGGGGTAGAGGGAGTTTGACAGAGAGGAGAACAAATCGCTGACAAAGAACCTTTTACGTTTCATCAGCGTTGTTAGGACGACAAGCAAGAATGTCTCAGATAATAACTCCCACTTCAAAGATTTCTCAGCTCAATAGAAAGCGGACCATCCTTTTTATTCAACCACAAGGACTGGCACTAAAGAAGACTCCACTGTTTGATTTTTTTCCACCGTGTTTATTTTCCCCTATTCACTGGGGTACTTGGATAAAATAAACAACAAGACAATTAAGGGAACATGGACTTCTAACTTTCCTGCCATCTTCCCTATCCCCTTGGCCTTGGGCTTTTGAGTTCGTGCCCAAGGCCAGCCCAGGCCTGAGGATACCACACACCCCGTCCCTGGGTAGAAAAAAAGTTCAGGGGTTGCAAGAGTCTTCTGGGATGGAGGGGCAGAGACGAGTACCGAGTACCGGGAGCTAGAGTGGAAAGGTCCCTATGGCACAGTGTGAATTTCCCAGACTTCCCCAGGGTGGCTCCCTTCCCCCCCAATCCTTCATCAAATTCAAACCCACATCCTGCTAAAGATCCAGAGAGGCGCTTTGCACAAAACTGAGCTAGGGATGCTCATTTGTTAAGCTTCTGAGGTTGCCCTAAAGTCATTTACTCCTGACCCTGGAGCCTCTTTGGGGCGCAGTCAAGATGCACGGAGTCCGGCTCCTCCCTTTCCTGAAAGCGTCCGGGCGCCAAAGCCCTCTACATCAGGGTGCAGGGTGAACCCCTAAACTCGGGCGAGGCAGGTCCTACGGAGGAAGTATATACTGGAGAGCACAGTGACAGTATTAAATGGCGTGAAAGCAAAGGTCAGCGCAAATGTATCTTAATAGAGTGTCTGCAGTGAAGTGTGCCGCCTTTGAAGCGGCCGCTCCCCGCGCGCATTTCCATGGCGAGCCTAACATGGCATGCTGATGCACCGTCAAACTCACACTTTCAACCCCAAAACCCGACTCTTTGAACAACCCGAGCTTGATTAGACCTTTCTCCTTTTCTTTCCCCTCTTACAAACCATTTCCTCGCCTTTAGAAACTCGCCATCAAACCCAAATGCGCCCTCTGATCACCGCAGAAAGCAGAAACAAAGAGGGCTGAGCGGCGATTCAAGCGGCCCTTTTCTTCCCTCACATTATTATCCATTTTTATTATGATCGGGAACAAGTGCTCATTCGCGTGGGTTTTGTTTACCGGAAATTAAATGAAAATGATTTAGTCCGCGTCAAACAAAAATATATACTTGTATACACAAGAAAAAAGGCCTGTTAGACGTAAATATTATGTCCTTAATGAAAAGCCTGGACGGGCTCCAGGATCGGCCTTTCAGGATTTCAGTGCGACTTGCCCATTGCCATAGAAATCCTAACTTACCATGAAGATGCACCGTGGCGAAGAAACACTGCTTTGTGTGCGGGCCCTTTGATGTCGGAGGCACGAGATGCGGGCGCTCAGCTGCGCAGGGCGAGATTACCTTGCGAGCAACGCGGTGGACATCTGTAACAAGCAAATGAAAAATTAAAGGCGATTAGTGATCGACCAAACACTTTTATTTTATTTCGTTATTCTGGATTGAGGTGAAGACGAAATGCAGTGCTTAGAAACAGAAGGGAAAGAAGAGTCCTAGTTGAAGAGGGGCACTCTCTAAACATCGCCAGGAGAAGCAAGTTCGCAGATGCCCTCTGCACCTTGGCGGTGGGGCTAGTGTTCCCTGTTGGGAACCAGTTTCCTCTCGACTGCTTCGCTGGCCGGGCGGCCTCTGGGCCCTATTGTAGTGGGGGCTAGGAAAGGATTGCAGTCTCCCTTCCTCAATGACAGATTCACCAAAGTCGTATATGGAAGATCCTAGTTTTTATTAGGGGAGATGAAACAGTCCTCTCCAGTTAGGATTTTATTTGGTGGAAGTTGTGGGGGGTCACAGGGCAGGCATGAGAATTGTCTAATGGATTCTCAAGAGGAGAGAATAGAACATCTAGCAGAGTGGCAGGGTCGGAACTTGTTTGCTCCAGCTTTTGTTTTGTTCTGTTTTTGTTTGTTTCAGTGCTGGTGTTCGAACCCAGGGCCTCACTCATGCTAGGCAAGACCTATAGCACCGACTTACACATCTGGGCTCAGCTTTTAAATTTGAATTGCTGAAGAGGCTCCAGCAGGGGTTGAATTTAGCCCCTCTATGCACTTGTTTCCAGATTCTTCAGGAATTGCCATGGGTCCTTCAAGCCTCCCCACTTTTTTTCTTCTGCCTTTCAGATTTTTTCTTCTTCATATCTTAGCTGGGATTGTAGGACAGACCCCCATCCCCTCTGCAGAGGGTGGAAGACTGGGAAACAGACCCTCCCCCTTTTGTTTTGTTTTGTGTTAACCCCTTTGGCAACAATTCCAAAGCCCTTCTCTTTCCCTTATTCCCAACATCTGGTTCTTTCTTCTGGGGACTTCATACTAAGCATAGCAAATACACATTCAACCTAGACCCACTGATATTTTCCTTTACAGTATTTATTAGTGTAGTTTGTCTTTCTCCAATCCCACCCCTTTAAAAATAAGACAGCGTTTTGTGATTTTGGAGAAAGATTGTCACAGAATTGGCGCCATTTACCCAGATATGTTGCCTAGGTCAGCCCTGTTGGCTGTGGAGGCCTGGATTCAGTGACGTCATCAGCCAGCTCCACACCCCCAGCCCAAGCACCTACAAGACTGAACAGCTAGCGCCTGGACAGGGTTAGTGGGTGGGTAAGGAGACTGGGAGTCCTCCAAATGTTGAATCCCAAAGCCCCTCTGGCACTCTTTTGTCTGTACTTCCTGTAGTTTGGGACTCCTTAGCCCAAGTGTACAGTGTTTGTAGAATCTGTGGACATATGGGCAGGCAGACCTACATATTTGTGTGCCTGGGCCAGTCCATGGGGATGGAGGTATATGACCTCCAGAGAAAGGGGCTAAGCACCTCCTTATCTCATGAATGTAGTGGGAAAATTTAGAATTTGGGCATTATTTTAGAGGAAAACTAAGGAAGGGGAAAATTGGAGGGGGTTGCTGAGAGTATAAGAAAAAAGAAATGGAAGGCAAGAAAACGGCTGTGAAATTCAGTAGGCCCCTTTCCAGAATCTGGCCTCCTGAGGCTGGGATGGATAGGAGAGGGGAGGAGACAGGAAAGCGAGGCTCTGACTGGGAGCGGAAAAGGGAGTGGGGGAGGGGCAGCTCAGGCCTCAAGGAAAAATTTTCTCGTTCTATGAACCTTGTGGGGACTTTGTGGCCTTAGTTTTGCCACCTTCAGTTGCCAGAATTGCATATAAACTCTGATTTTTGTTGTTGTTCGGTATGCCTGTCTTCCTTTAACCCCAACACTGGATTCATGCAGACAGGAGGGCCTGTGTGTGGGGGGGTGGGGTGCAGGAGATAACTGTAGAATAAATATGGGGACCATATTAATGTTTTAAAAATAATGCATGTTATATCGACATACTCAGTGGCCTCTGGCAAGTTTTAGTGGTGGCCGGCCCGCCGGCTTGTTTCCTTTTTCTTGGTTCATTTCCTTCCCCTCCCTCCCTCCCTCCCTTCCTTCCTCCCTCTCTCTCTTCAAGCCTCAGGACCCGGGCCTAGACTCGGAGCGGGTGTACGCTGAAACAGCAACCGCAGAAGCAGACCTGACACCGGAGGTGGCGGCGGCAGCGGCAGCAGCAGGGCCAGGAGGCGGCGTGGGGCTGGGGGGTGCGGCAGGGGCAGCCGCGGCGGGGCCCGCGCCCTGACACACGTACCATTCGCTCAGGTCTGTGCCACGCACCGCCACCGCCGCTGAGGAGGCCACCGGGGGTTCGTGGCTGCAGTCTGATGAGGGCGAAACGAGGGCAGATGGTGTAGCAGAGTCGTAACCAGAGCTGGGCGGCGGCGAGCGACCGTGCACTTTCATGTGCTTACGAAGGGAGCTGGGGTGCGTGTAGCACTTGTCGCAGCCGCGCACCTTGCACGTGTATGGCTTGTCACTCGTATGCACGTGCGAATGCTTCTTTCGGTCGCTGCTGTTGGCGAAGCGCCGCTCGCAGCCCTCGAACTCACACCTGAAGGGCTTCTCTCCTGGCGGAGGCAAGGCAGAGACATTAGTGCGCGTGGGCCGAGTCCAAGGCTGGTGATTGCCATCCCGCCATTCTTCTTTCATTTTATCAAACACACACACACACACACACACACACACACACACACACACAAGATTTTCAGAAATCCTTCTCCACACCTCAGGTTGGGCACCCCTCTCCAAGCACAGAGCGGCGCCCCGGCTTCCTGGAGCCCCCTCACTCACGCCTCCACCCCTCCCCCTCTCCCCTCTGGACCTAGGGGGAGGGTACAGAGGAGGAGCAACAATGACTCCATCTTAGTCGAGTTTCATTCTCGAAATCCTCATCCACTCGGGTTGTTTTCCTCCAAATTTTATCCACTGGGAGCCAGAGGCACCTCTGCCCGCAAAATAGAGTTGACTAAAGAGCTCACATCTACTCTATTTAAAATTGCAGTTCTAGCCAAACGTCTCTGCCACCATTCCCGCCCAGCAGTCCACCCCTCACATACCCCTTCCTGTCCCAAACATTCTCTCAAGTAGCTTTTGTGAAAACGCTAAAAGCGATGAAATGATTTAAGAGGATGTGCAACCTATGCACACGACGTGTGCATAATACAGGTCTTTGCTGCAGGGGAGGGTATTCTGAGCAATGAGTCACCTCAAAGGCGACTTAGCGGGGAAATGGAGCCTCCTCCCCCTTCTTTTTTACCCCGAGGGCAGACATTTAGCAGCATTCTTCAAATCTTGCTAAACCATCCGATTCCTCCAGAAACGATCGTCGGCAATATTTTATTATGCCTCTCCAGCAATCTCTCGGAGACCTTGCTGTGTGCAGCTCGTCTTCTCAGTCCAAAGTGTGCAAGGTCTCCGGCCTCCCCAGACAACCCCCACCAGGCTGTCGGGCAACGGGAGGTCCCAGCCAAGGGGCCGGCGCGGCAGGAGCCATCCAGCCAATTCGTAACCTGAGGTTTCTCTCCCAACTGTGCCCGTTAGCGCGGCAGCTTCGGGTTGCAAGCAACTGCTGCGGTCAGGCCAGGTCCCGCTCCGCGGATCGGAGGCCAAGCGGGTGGCCTGGATAGGCCCGCTAGGGGCTCGGATGGTGGCTGCGTTGCCCTGTAGAACCCAGGGAAAGCACGAGATCACGATAGGGTGAAACATTGGCCGGACCAAGCCCCAATCCCCGAGCTCACTGCAGCCTGAATTCGCGGGCGTGAGGGGGAGGAAAGAACCCTGAGAACCCGGAAGCCCAAGTTCCTGCCCGAGCTGCAAACGCTGCGGAAATGGGGGCGGGGGAGGAGGTGTCTAGGCGCTTTAAACAAATGGATGTCGCAGAGAGCTCTGGGTTGAGGGAATCGCTACCTAGCGTCGGGCTGAAGAGCAAGGGAGGTGCAGAAGTACTGGCGGCTCTGTGGTTGCTTCTTCGGCCGCTTCCAGGAAAGATAGGTGCTTTTGGCCAGGTTTGAACAAACAAAGCCTCTATTCCTAGCCCTGATGAGGCTCCTGCTGAGCCAGAGGTTTGCACACAGGCATCCCTCTGCTCGGGCAGTGGCTGGTGAACAAGGGACTCCGACACCACCCAGTCGTAGGGTTCACCCCCTGCAGAAGTGGTGCTATACATTAGGCCCTCTGGAAGGTGCTGGCCTCTGCTATTTCATGGGACACCGTCAACGTTTTATGAAGCAGTGAATGAAAGATGCAGAATAAGTCAGTGTCCCTATTTACGCCTATTTTCTCCCCACGGATCCCTGCCGGCGTCTGCAAAGTCAAAATATTCCTTTTATTCCTTCTCTTTCTAAAGTCACTTATAAAAAGAATCACGTAAATCAGAGCCTGCAAAAGAAAACAAGGTTCTGATAATACAGTGGAGGAACAGAATTGGAGGATGATTCCTCTTCGCCCCAGATGAAGAATTCCCGCCACACACTTAATCCAGTCTTGTGAGCGGTTCCTTGAACATTCATGTAAAACAAACGGATTGCAACCCAGACGAGGAGCAAAGGAGAGAAAAGCAGGGTGCTGAGGCGATTCGAACAGCCATGAAGTTCGCAGGCCCCAGGGAGGCCAGGTGAGGCCGCGCCCCAGCGCTCTCCCGAGCTGCAGGAGGCGCCCTGGTCCCCTCTCTAGACAAGCATCCCGCCCCCCGCCGACAGTCTGCGGTAGCTCTTCCCCTCCCCCTGGTCCCGGCGCTGAGCCCGCCCGGAGAGGCCTGAGCTCGGGACTGCGCTGTGAAAGGCCCCATCTCTTCCCAGGGGCTCGGCAGTCGGGAAAGGCCTCCTTCCCTGGCCTGCGCCAGGTTCGCAGGACAAAGTTCGGAAGCGTAGGGGCAGCCGGGCCAGCGCCATTTTCTCGCACTTGTGGCTGGGTCTGCTTTGCCTGGTGACTCCGCCCCAGCGCATTCTCGGCTGCTCTGCCTCAGATCCCCAGCCCTGACTCTCTAGCGGTCGCTGGGGAAGGTGGGGGGAGCCCCCAGCTGAAGGGTTCCGGGAGGGGCGCCCGGCTACGGGGTCCCGGCGGAGCACGGTGGCTGGCCCGCGCCTCCTTTGCCGAGGCACCATTGTTCCAGGATCGCTGTGACCGCCACAAAGTGAAACCTTTCGGGCGCAGCCAGTCGCCTCCAAAGCCAGGCCTGGGATTTAGATCCGAGGGAATCTCAACTCCTGAGAAATCTGCTCCTGTTCGCCGCTTCTGCGACTCGAGGAAATGAAACGCCATTAATATTTGAAAAGGCAATTATTTTCCTGTTGCATCGAGAACTGTCTTCATGAATAATTTGTAGTGAGGTCTATTGCCATTTGAGAAACATTTTCTCTCTCCTCTCTCTATCTCTCTTCTCTTTTCATTACTTAGGAGGGGGGTTTGAGGGAAACGCCGGAGCAGGAGAGACTGTCGATATTTTTGTTTTGTTTTGCTTTTTGAAATTCAAGCGATAATGAATCAGGAATGCGAGCGAAAAGAACGCACAGAATTCTGTCCTGAATAGATGCAAACCTGAGAGCCAGCCCTGGCGCACGGAACTTGCTTCTCTGCTGTAGGTCGATTGCGCTAAGAATTTAACCATTTTCTGCTTCACAGACTTCAAACAGTGGGCCGGCAAAGAGCAGTAAAAGTTTGTTTGTTTAAAAACCCCTGTCATTAAAGATGAGTTTCTTCTCCAGCTTAGAACTGCGCGTCTACCTTCCAGGTGCCAGCTGCCAGCTCCTGGAGTAGCAGGCCTGCAGGTCGGGGGTCAGGATCTTACCCATTCCCCCCTCCCAGGGGATACAACGGAAGAGGGGACAGATGCATGCGAGAGGGTGGGGGACCCCAGAAAGAGCTCAAGAAAACAATGAGTCTCCAGATATACTCCGGAAATAAAATACAAGATTCAAAGTGGACTTTGGTCTCCCCTCCGAGTATGCCAGTGTCCTAGATCTGGACCTTCTGCGGAGAAGGCAAGAGTTTAGAACAAGATTAGCAGGCTGCTTTGGGCACTGACAGCCTAAGGGGGTTCTTTGGCTCTAACAATTGTTGGTTTTGAAGCAAGAAAAGGAGCAAGGCAAGGCGCAGGGTAGTAAAAGTGGAACACCAAGACGGAACTTATTTCACCTTCTGATCCCCCTACGGTCCCCTTCTCCCGCCCCCAAAATGGGGGAGGGGAGATGTCGACTTCTTAAACTTCGAGGGAGGGGGAGGAGTAAGAAGCGTGCAAACAAAGACTGCTAAACTAATTAATGTAACTTCACATGCTAGTATGGAAGTGTGAAAACTTTCTTCTTGCAATTGTATTAATTCGATGCTTCTGGCCAGAAGAGTTCAACTTTGCAGGCTCTTGCGCGAGACTCCTTTTCTTTCTGTTAACTAGAACTAACAGATGTGGTTGACACATGTCCCTATTTCGCTTAACAGCTCGGTAAATGACATTTAAGGCGGATGAGTCCCGTTGGGTCTCTGCTAAGATAAGAGGGTTAGCAAAACCTTCCTGCTGTCGGGCCAGCAAGACTCACCAGAAAGGGTAAAATTTAGCCCATGAGACCCCCCAAATCCTAAAGAAAGTGCTAAGGACCAGATGACCTCTCAGTCCAGGTGGCAGGCAGGTTGTGAGGCTGACCGGAAGAAGAGTTCTGTCCCTCCATGCTAAAGAGATGGAGAAAAGTTAGGCAATTTTTCCCATGTTTTTAAGACTTTGAGGAGCAAAGCTGTTTTTGAAATGCCTTAAAATCAAACTCTGGAGGTGTAGCACAGAGATAGAGTGCTTGCCTAGCATGCGTGAGGCCCTGGGTTAGATCCCCATCACAGCGAATGAATGAATAAATAAATAAATAAATAAATAAATAAATAAATAAATAAATAAATAACTAGCTAGCTCTAACTCCATAAGCACACATTTGCCCACACAGGGTCGGAGGCACGTTCATCCTTGTCCCCCAGAGCAGAAATCCTGCACTGTTCTCTCTACACACAGCCTCCGGAAACTTCTGTGATTCTAAGAATAGAAGCGCATAATTAATATTTTATGGATTTGGCTCATGGAAACAATACCAAAATACCTCCCTCCTCCCTCAGTTGGAACTTGAGGAAATCCAGACCCGAGGGCCCGCTTCCCCAGAGGGTCCGCACCAGACAGACAGCGCCGAATACTGACCTGTGTGAGTTCGTTTGTGTATTTTGAGATTTTCTGATCTAGCAAAGACCTTCCCACACCCCGGGAAAGGACAGGGGAAGGGCTTCTCGCCCGTGTGCACGCGGATGTGATTTACAAGTTTGTATTTGGCTTTGAAGGGCTTGCCCTGTCGCGGACACTCCTCCCAGAAGCAAATGTGGTTGGCCTGCTCCGGGCCGCCGACATGCTCCACGGTGACGTGCGTGACGAGCTCGTGCATAGTGCTGAAAGTTTTGGAGCAGAGGCGTGGGGGCACATGGCCGTCGGCCGCCAGCCACTTGCAGATGAGCTCCTGTTTGATGGGCTGGCGCATGTAGCGGAAGAAGGCGCCAGGGCCGTGGGACGCGGCGAGGTTCACTGTCAGGTTCATGCCGCCGTACCCATGCAAGGCCGCGGCAGCTGCCAGGGCGTCGCTGCGGGCCGCGGACCCTGGCGCGAAGGGCTCAGGCCGTGCGTACATGTCTCCAGGGAGCCCCAAACGCAGGAGTCCGTTCAAAGGACGGTTGTGGGAGGCCTGGTGAGGCTGCTCGTGAAGGCCTGGGAATATCGAGGGGCTGGAAGCTGCGGCGAACTGGGGGCCATGGTGTCCGGAGCTGCTACCTGTTGTCGAGACAAATAGCGCGCGTGAGAACCAGTGGCGTGGGCAGCGCACTTCCCTGGGCCCCGGGGGGCAGGCCCAGCCCAGCCGCGCCACCGCTTCTGCGGTCAGATGGGATCCGGAGTCAGTCTGCTCTCCCAGTGAACCTGGCAGACAGAGCAAGGCCAAGAGCCTTCAGCGCGGTCAGGCCAGGCTGCTGTTTCGGAGGGTCCCCTGCCGCGCCAGGAGCTGGAGAGGGACGGTAGCGGTAGGGTAGATGGAAGGTGCAATGGTGGAAGGGTCAGCAAGGATGAGTCTGTGGGTTGCTGAGGGAACCTGGCCTCTGCCCCAGAGCGATCCGACCTCTACTTCAAGCCCACTTTGGAGGCCAGAACCCTGGCGCGCTCTGGGGCGCGGCTCCCTGCCACTGAGCGGAGGTGATAATAAGTGGTGGTGTTGGAGGTGGTGGTGGTTCTGAAGTGTCCTAGTCATATATATTAATTTCAGCGCCCTGCTTGTTTGGGAGAGGGCGGCCTGCAGCATCCCGGCCCGTCCTCCCCAGAGCTCCCTGTGCCAGTCGCTAATGCCACCGTCACCTGACAAAAGGGAGGGGTAAGGATAACCACACACACACACACACACACACACACACACACACACACATGCAAGGACCAAAAACTTGTACAAATTGGGTTTTTCCCCCTTTAAGTTTTGGGTTTGGGGTTTTAGACACCCCCTCCCCACTCTGCCTTTAATGTCTACGTGAAATCCCGTGCACTACAGAGGCAGCAGCAGGGAGCTTGAGGAAATGAATAGAGATTCGGGGCCGTGGCCGGGGCCCACCGAGAGGAACAATCGCCTAGGTCGCCCATTGGCCCACTGCCCTGCCCGACGTCAGCAATGACAGGTCTGGCGTTTAGGGTCTCAGTCTGTCTCTCTCTCTCTCTCTCTCACACACACACACATACACACACACACACACACACACACACTCACCCACATGCACACACACGTACATACACCAATACACCCGCTTTCCCTCACCCTACCCCCATCCCAATAGCATTTCACGCTTCTACTGCTCATGCGCTCTGACCCAGGCACAGATTCTTTTCTCTCCCCCTTAACCCCCTCCTCCTCTCCCCTCCAGAAAGCTGGGGGCTGGGGGAATCAGCTTTGCCTCAGGGTTCCTGGAAGTGAGCGGGGCTCGGTTATGCCCCCTTTCACCACTTTAGGGAGAGTGGATTGTGCTATGTGTCATATCTGGGCAGATCAGGATACCCAACCCAGCTGGGGCTGATGGGCAGCACCGCAGGCTCGGGGATGTCAGTCAGCTTGGGCAGTTTGTCCTAGGAGCTGGATGGAGGAGGGGATCAAGATCCTGGGAGGGGAGAAGCCCGCAGACAAGACTGCAAGGAACAGAGGGACTCCTAGGCTAGAGGCCCTCCAGCTCAATTTACTTTTTTGCTTTTTCCGAAATTTCTCTTTTCCCTCATCTTTCTCATTCTCTTCCTCATTTTCCCTTGGACTCCCTACCACACTTTCCCTTCCTTCTGGTATCCTCTCTCCCCTCTGGGTCTCTTTCGTCTCTTCTCTCTTCCCACTTAGCTTTGTTGCCCCCCCACCCCCCACCCCGGGACTGACATCCTACAGGACTCTAACCCCAGAATCCGGTCCCGACTAGATCCAGGATTGGGCCTGAGGCGGTAATGGCTTAGGAGAGGCTGCCCTCGAACCCACCTCAGGATCTCCTGAGAGGTTCCTTTTGGTCTGAATGACATCGACCTGCGGGGAGGACTGGCCAAAGAAACAAAGGCACAAAGGCTCAACCTAGAGGAAGAGGTCCTCGTCCCCAGGTCTGGCCGGCCAATCTGGGATCCTGAGCCCAGACATCAGATGGAGATTCTGGGAAAGGTTTTTCGGGATCACTTCCACTTTTAGCTCTGGCCACTTGTTGCCCCCAGGCCTAGACTATCTTGCTCTTTGCTGGTCTCAGGGTTCTGTAAAAAAGTGCACGCCAAGTTTCCCGCGGTCCAGGCTCTCAGGCCCTCTAGAGCCTGGACGCCTAAACGCCACCATAGTGGAGTGGGGGACGGTCGGTTGAAGAAAACTTCAGTTCTGGGCCAGTCGAGTGTGTCATAAACAGGAGGGAGTGTCCTTTGTCTGCACCGGCCAGCTAGGGTCAGCTGCTTCGTCCAGAGATTTAAAGAACGCCTGGCCCCTAGCTCTGCCTGCTCCCTGTGGCCAAAAATGCCAGTCGAAATTCCTGGACCTCCCTGACCGCTGTAAAAAGCACCCCCCTCAACACAGAAAGGTTTGGATTTTTTTTTAAAGAGAAGTCTTAAAGATTGAATAAAATATCCTGTCCCCATTAGCAAAGTCAAGTAAAATCTGGGTAAATTAGAAGGAACCTCCTAACTCAGAGTTGATCCAACTGCTTCATCCATCCCCAGAACGGAGAAGTATTCTTAAACATTTCCTGGTCAGTAAATAAGGGTTTCTTTTACGTCATTTAGAAAAATAATTAACATTTATAAAGGTTGACACATTCTTTCAGACTTTCTTCATTTAACACATCCTTCCCCTCTTGAACTTTAGCAAGGGATTAACTTCCACAACAATTTCTCTGCTTTGACTAGTCTGGGTCTTTCTGCTCCTCCAGCTGGAAGAGCTTGGGCAATTCTACCAATAGATTCTGTTTCAAATAAAAACTTTTTTTTTTTTTTTTAATGTGAGAGGAGAGCAGTTGATTGGCAGACCTCTCCTGCTCTCTAAATCAAGGTCTTCCACCCAGTAGATTTCACATTAGACTCTCAGGATTTGTCTTCTTTCCTGGCTTTTACTTTCCATAGTTTAACCTTCACCCAGAGGTGCTCCTCTCTGTCCCTTGATTTGTTCTCCCTTCCTCCTGGCTAGGCCTGGTCCCTAGAAAGTTGTTCCCAAATGTCAGTGAGTAGTTTCAAATCTCACCACAGTGCAGAAGGAAGCAGTTGTCCACGTGAGTCTGGGCTGAACCCAGGAAGGGCAAAAACAAACAAATACACAAATAAAATATCAAAAACAAAAGAAAACAAAAATGTGTTCCTCCTTGGGTCTCCTTCCCCCGCTGTTTCCACTATCCCTATCTCAAGATGGAGCCGTCAACCTCTGTGGTTTTCAAGTTTAAGGGGCAGGGACATTTTGCGATACTACAGCAATTAAAATATTTTTACTTCCATTTGAACCTAGATGACCTATAACTAACTGTTCCAGATGTTTGTCAAACTCACCATCCACTTTAGCTTTGATTAAGACCTTGATTTTAGGCTGGGGATAAGGCTAGTTGGTGGAGTTGCCTAGAATGTTCAAGGCCATGGGTTCAACTGTGGAGGGGGAAAAAGAAAAAGACAAGACTCTGACTTGCTTCAAAATAATCCCTTCATATAACACACTGTGACCTTATTCCCATTAGAAGCTTTGGATATCTGTATAGACAGAATAGCAGTTGATAAGCAGCTGTAGTAGGTTGTGAACCCCTTTGAAAGTCTGATGTGTTTTGTAAAAGTCTTAGCAGCTGTTTTTACTGTCCATACTTATAGAAGAAAATGCTAACTTTCCATTTACAAGCTGCAAAAGATGCATGTTTTAATCTATCCAAGTTAAACGTACCTTCTGAATTCTATGCACTGATTCTGTGGACTCCAGGGGAGAAAGCAGAGGATATATATATATATATATCACACAGTCAGTATACTGCACACTTTCTCTTATTAATTTTGCCCTTGAAAAGCTCTGAACATGTGTATGACTTTTTGTGCCAGCATCAAAAGGGCAGACAAATCTGATTCAGCCAAAATCACTGACAGTAGCAGGGCCCCATGGAGCTCCTTCCCAGATGCAACCTTCTCTTGAAGCACAGAAAACATCTGGCCACATCCTGGGTAGATGCTTCTTGAGTTGCCAGGGGTCAGCGGACCTGTAGGTCACTGAGGTTGCCTGATCCTTGCAAGTTTCTTGGAGCCATATGGTCCAAAGCTTGGTTGGCTAAACAGAGCAATGGGACCAGACATTCTATTATGAGGACATTTTCCCAGAGAGAGTGATAGGGAGAAGAAAACTCTCTTGTACCCCAAAATATTTATGGGCAAGGAACTTTGGCCAATTACATAAGTCTTCAAGGTGCTTCTTTAAAATAAGTGCCTGAACAGTATCAAGCTTACCACAGATGCTAGGTGGTGGAACACCAATGTCTTTTGGAAGCATGTTTTAATCTTCAGAGGAATTACTCTGAGATTTCAGAAAGCAAGGACACCGGTTTCAGAGACTGTTAATTAGTCAGGCTAAGGAGTAGGGTCCCTTCACTGATCTTCAGAGTTTCTCATTCAGAAGCATATCTCAATCCTTTACCCCAACACAAATGCTTGGCTGGAGAATTCTATTCCTAGTCTCTCCCAGCATCATTGAGTCCATTTTCCTGCTTGACTTGTAGAGTAAACAAATATCCTGTAGTCTGAAGGTCTTTAGAAGATGTCAAAAAGAAGAACTGAAAGGCTTCAGTTGGAACAGATTCTACCTCCAGACCTCAAACAACCCTCAGTCTGCAGACCCTTTGGAAACCTGTGCTCAGAATCATGCCCTAAATGCTTTTGCTCACCACATACAGCCAGGCCAATGTAGCATCATAAACAAGTGATTTTTCTAGTCCTACTTTCTAGAAATAGGGCACTTGGTGGTTCTACCATCTGGCAGAGCTCCTCATATTACTGGCTCAAAAATGTCTGACCTCTCTCCCTTGGAAAGGAAAAAGAGATGGAGGAGATTATAAATTGATAGCTGAGCTATTTTTCCATTTTGATCTTTTAAGCAATACTAACTGATAATTACCTGTTGCAGATTTTCCCCAGAGCACAGTCTCAGTAGTTGAGGGCCACACTGCACAGAACCTGGCCAAGCACAGATTCTGTCACCTGAATGTTCTGTTTCTAGAACTGCAGTCACTTGTTCAGCTCTTTTCCCCTGTTTCTGACCAGGTTACCACTCCAAGTGGAACTTATCTCTTTAGAAGCCATTCACACACAGACTTCAGGATTCCCACAGTGGGAGGTGTCTCCAGTCTTATGAAAAGAGATAACTTAAGAAGGCTGCCTGTATGTTCAAGCATGAATTGTGCAAAGGAGATGAGATCTATCAGGATTTTGGAGAGGGAAGAAATTCTTCTCTTCTACTGGGGAAATTCGAGCTTTCATCATCACTAATGAAACTAAGTATGAAAGAAAATATACTTGGACAAAATTAAATTTTTAAGCAAGGCTTCTACAAAATGTCTTTTGACAAAAGATTAGGAAACATTGCAAAAGGATCTTCCAAAACAGCATTAAGGAATCAAAACGGAATTTACATGATAACCACATCTGTCTCTCGAGAATTCTGCCATCAGATCTTCCCCCAAAATAATATGAGAGCCATTCTCTGTGTCATTCACTTTACTTTTGTTAAGAAGGTTGCTTTGCTACCAACAAGAGAACATCTTTGGAGGTAACCCTTAGCTACTGGTATAGTTGAAATAAAGGAAACTAGATGCCTGGAAAGGAAAACATCCAACCCTAAATCATAGGCTCATTCTAAATGGAATATTAAATTCAATTCTCCACAATGAAGGTATTTCTGACAGGGTGGCTGTCAGTCACTCCTTGTTCAGACACCACATTGTGGGAACCGAGTCGCTGCCACATTGCAGAAGGCTGGTGTCCCTGGTAAGGATGATGCATATCATGTAAACCCCATCACCAAGATCAAAGTCTGCTTCTTTCATGGAAGCCAATACATGTCAAACCTCATTCCAATCAAATCGTCCGGAAATGAATTCAAGATGAATATGTCATAGAATAATGTGACAGTGGAATTGCAGAAGGTCAGGGGTGGTTGTTTCAATGAGAGTGTCGTCAAATATTAATTCTAGAACATCCAGATGAGTAGCCATCGAGGAGGATTAGCCAGCTGCTGATAGGATGTTGTGTCATTGATTTGTGTGCAAATGCATTGAACACCAAAGTGTTATTCTAAGTTTCATTTGTGCTCAAGAGACTCACCTAAACTCACAACTGAGACTCAGCATAACTAAAAGAAAAAAAAAAAGTACATAAAAACCACAAAAAAAGCAAAACCCCAAATCTCAGCAAATCAATATTTAAAGGAGTTTTTAACTTACCTGATTCTTTCAGGTTATTTCGGTAAAGCCGCAATCGTTTCCTCATTACCAAAGAAGTCTTGTATCTCATTTTCTGACTTTGAGCCTATTGGGGAAGAAAGGAGGTTGTGACATTACTTAAGCAATTTCATACATGTATCTGTGGCAAGATTTTGTGGCCTGAATGTACAAATGAAAGAAAGTGTTGGTCTGAAAAGAGTCTTTTGGTGTTTCAACATTTTTAAATTTGGAAGCTAAAGAAAAAAGACTGTTGGGGACTGCTCATATTTATTGCAAAAGGATATCTCGTTGGTAATAAAAATATGGAAAAATTATCATTTGCCAGTTAGATTTTTTTTATCTGAAATGCATTTGTTGTCCTGCTTTGCTGGCAGAAGTAAATACTCTTCCAACCAGTGTTCAAAAATCTGTAACTTCTAGAATTTAAAATGATTATTTGAGAAGACCCCATTATTTCTTCAAGCTTATTATTTAAGTTTAGTGAGGTATGGTGAGGAAGGTTCCCTATTCTCAGAAGGGCTAGCTAAAGTCTTAGTCGTAAGTGTTGGAATTGAGAAGACAAACTTCTTTGTATATTTTTAGATCCTGTTCTCTGTGGGGGTGCAGAAACCTTTAGCCTCAAATGACCCATAACCCCAGGTCATTTGGGGGGGATATAGCTGTTTTATTTTTTCAAGTTGATATAAAATTCACTGAATTAAACAGATATTGTTTTTATCATTTGGTCAAGGCTGTCCCCATTTTATAGTTGAAAGGTTTGAGGGAACACTGCCATTTGAGATCTCTATTGATCATGTATTTGATTACTTGTCAGTGGTGGGAACTACCAAGCCTTTGGTCATCATAAATTCTTAAGAGTATTCGGAGGACTTTTGCATCTGTTAGATGAGGCTGAAGGCAGCCCAGAAGTTAAACAGAGGTGATCTATCCAGTCCCAACCCTCAATTTGGCCTAGAAAGACAAACAGTCATTGTAAAGGTCTCAGGCTGGACAAACACAGGAAGCCCTCTGTCAATGAGGACCCGTTGCCTGTCTTGACACTCCAGCCCACAGAATGAGCGTTGTTTAACTTGTTGACCCACAGGCCGAATCCAAGTGGGGACTGCTGTCTCTAAGGGCATCCAGTTCTCTGTGTTCAAAGATCTTTCTCTCTTCCCCTCCTCCTCCAAACTGGATTCTAACTTTCTTAGTTGTTTTTACCCTTCCTTCTCCCTTGTTTTCTAGGTCCAAGCCTGGGATGGGGAAGGGGGTTAACTCACCTTTTCCCAGAGGATTTTACTTATTTTCAATTCTTTCTAACCAAAAGGCATCCTTCCCCAAAGGTAAAAAGCTCCTTCCAGCACAGATCAGGAAAAAAAGGAGGCCCAACTTTGCATTCCTATGGAAGGGCGGCATGCTGGGTGTCCTCGCTCTGAAATTTCCTCATGGCAGGGTATCTGGCAGGGACAAATCCTGGTTGGTTGGCAATAATAGAATTGACTTTTTTACTTCTGAGAGAAATGGGTGAGAGGTTTTCTAAAGACCTCTGTCCACCCACCTCTGCCCCAGCCCAACTTCCAAGAGGTCCAAGTCACTTCTGCTCCCAAGGTCCCTTTGTGCATTACAAACCATTTCATAGACATGCAAACAAATGTTGCAGAAGTTGGACCAGGGCAGACAACAGAGACCTTAAGAAGCTCTGTTGCAGCTCCATCTTCAGCCTGTGTAGGGAAACAGGGTAAACATCTCTTTTGGTTCTAAATCTTATAGCACTTTCCCAGCCAGCCATCTAGTTGCAAGAGAAGAGAGAATTTGGAAATTGTCCCTGAGTCCCTAGACCTGAGGTCCCTGGGATATAGAAGCCTCAAAAATGACTAGGTCTGATTTTCCCCAAACACTTGCTCCTGACAGAACTTCTTATACCAGCCATTCACCCATGCACCGAATCAGAATGGAGCACATTGAGGACACTTATTGCAATCTGCTTTTCACCCTGCACCTTGAAAAGAGGAAAGGTTGCCAAGGAGCCCCAGTGATTGATAGTGCCCCATGAGATCCAAGAATGTGAGACAGTGGGTAGGTGCTAAAGGCAGTATTTTTATTTGGGGAGTCGCCTAGGCTGCAAATCAAGAAGCCGATTTAGTTGGTACAGGCCTATCCAAGGTCAGAGGTCAGTCACAGCTAGAGACTTCAGTTCCAGAGCTGCTCCCACAGGGATTAACCGGTAGGCACGCCTGCCTCTCCTTACAGCTTGGTCCTGGCTGGTGTCAGAGCAAAAACCTAAAGGTTGGCTGGGAGCTTCCAAGCCAATGAGGAAACCCAGCTCCTAACTTCTCCCTGCTGCCTGCTGCTTGCTGTGCCAGCTGCACCCCTTATCTCCTTGGCTATCCCCTCTTGGGTCCTCAATACCAAGAAGTATAGCTAAGAGACCGGGGTTGTGCTAGGGCCTTTTCGCATTCTCCTGTTCTCATGCTCCCCCAACTCCGCTACATTCCCGAGTACCTGCAGGTGACCAAGTCGGAGCAACTAATCGTCGTTTTGAATCCCTTTCCCCAAACTATAGGCATCAAAGAGAAAAGAAGGGAAAACGAGGCAGCGGCGGGGATGGACGTCAGGCCAATATTGTCGAAAAGGTGGGAGAAATATGACTTCGGAATCCAAAGGAGATATCCTGCAGACAGTGCCAGCAGAGATGCGGCCCTCCAATGTCCCCTCTCCATTCCTAAGATTCTCCTGACTCACAAATGTCCCTCTGAGTCATTACTCAACCCTAAACTTTCAGACACAGCCTTTGAACTAGTCCTAACTTCTCCACAGACCAAATCGGTTACCTTTCCAATTGCCCCAAATTTCCTGTGCCCCTGCATTTAAGGTAGTGGCCAGAATTCTAGAGGCTGCGGCCTGCTACTCAGTAAGACAGTCGCAGCCCTCATTCCGGGAGAGAGAAAGCTAAGTCCGAACCCACGGCCCGCGTGCGCAGAGAGCGGATCCCAGCGGTCAGCATCCTGAAGCAGGACCAGGATGAGCGAGGGCAAGAAGCCGGCCCCGAGGCGTACCCAGCCGGCATCCTCGGTCAGAACCGGGCGACGAAGTTCCTTCGTGTTCTTACCAGCAGCTCTAACTTGGCTCTTTGACCCTAGGGAGGGGAAGCCAACATCCTCCCGCCATCCCTCTGCAGGCAGGGCAGAGAAGCTGCCTGCAAGGACCCCCCTCTCCCGGCACCCGCCCTGCTCACTCCGTGTTCGGAAAGCTCTGGGCGATTTCTGCCCTTCTTGTGACCACGGTGGGGCACCCAGGCAATTCACAAGTAGGGGAGGAAAGGCGGGCGGGCAACAAGCTGCTCTCGGTGCCCGTGCCAGTGGGAGCCCCATTTGTCCTACTTGCCCCCCCCCTTCTGGGAGGAAAGGATGGACTCATCCTCGACACTGCCCCTCCGCGGAAGGGCCCCCTCCCGCCTTAGAGTCAGTGGGGTGGGGCCTGTATCCGAGGTTGGGGGGCCAATGAAGGAGGAGATAGGGAGAAAGTCTGGCTGGGCCTCTTCCCCCAGTGGGGTTTGGGTGCCAAAGGCCCCCCATAAAGACACTAGCTGCGCGGGCCGCTGGGGGGACAGGTCTCGCCTTTCTGCCCCTGGTCTCCAGCACTTACCCTGCTCCACCTGTTGCCCGGATCACCTCATTTCTCCTCATCACTTCGGGGTGGCTGAGGGGGGACCACAAACCCCTCTAAGCTTCTCTTTTGTGGTTCCATCGAGGCGGTCATCCTTCATTTCTCCTTTTCCAGCTTTCGGGAAGCAGTTAGGGAATGTATGATGAAGCAGAAATGAGCCGTCAGGATGATATTTTAATGGCTTATATGTCACGTTGGTGCATGTGGCTTTGAACTGGAGCCGCTCGTGTTTCCTGCAGAGAGCGCCGCAAATCCCACTTGATAACTTCTACAACCAACAACTTTTTTTTTCTCACATTCACTCTTACCCTGTATATTTGGACGGATTTCCTAAAAATACCCTCTTGTCAACGTCCCCGTTGGGTTTTCCACGGACTGGAGAAGAGAAGACTGACTTTTCTGTTTTGAAGAATTATTTTCCCTCCCCCCTCCCAACAGCTACCCTTCCCCCTCAGGTCCCCTCCCTTGCTTTTTTTGAAAGGCAGGCGAGGTGGGCTCAATATTTGTTCTCCCTAGTGAGAACAGTGCAGCCTCTAGAGAGAACTTCTCCTTGCAGATAAGGATTTTTTTTTCCTTTTTCCTTTTTTCCCCTTTTCTTTCTTTTTCTTTTTTTTTTTTTATAATTGCAGCATCCAACTTCCCCCTTGTTGATAGTAGAAACGACTGAGTAGTTCTGATCTTAAAACACACACACACACACACAAAATATATATATATAATCTTTTCTTTTTAAACACCCTCAAGCCCTAGCCCTTTTCTTCCACTCCTCATGCCTTTCCACTCAAAGTAAGTAGGAAAATTCTGATTGCTGGGCTCAGACTTGTTGCTGAGGCCAGATATTTAATTTTTTTCTCTTTCTAGAAATTTTATTTCCCAGCACAAATGCTCAGTTAAATCCCTTCAGACACCAGTAAACCTTGTTGGATACACCACCCGACTTTTGAGCGGAGAGAGCCCAGTGCAAGGGCAGTAGCCCAGCTCGCCAACCCCAAATCAGAATTTAGTCGGTGAGAAGACCAGAAAACCAGAAAGGCGAGGAGGGGCCAATGCTGACCCTGCCTTCCTTCAGCCCGGGAAGCCAGCGCTGGCGACGGGGCAAAAAAAAAAAAAAGAAAAAGAAAAAGAAAAGAAAAAGAAAAGAAAAGAAAAAAGATAGAAAGAAAAAAAGAAAGAAAGAAGGAAAAAAATCATTTTCATTTTCCTCTAGCCAGTGCACTCTGGTGAGTTTCCTAACCCGGCCGCCTGTGAAAGGATGAGTTGAGGTTTCTTTGTCTGGAAAAAGAGTTTAGGGCTGTGATTCAGCTGCAAAGAAGCCAAATGAAGTTAGAAACAAAGGGCAAATTGAAGGATTCCGACTCTTGGCTTTTTGTGTTTTCCTTACTAGAAAATAATTAGACCTAATGAATATGCAGACGCTTCGGCTAAACCCTGGGCCGAGCTGCTGGTTTTTAAACAGAGCTAAGGAGAAATGCAACCTTCATCCCCCACCCCCCGCATCCGCATGCATTTTTTGAAATGCATAAATGTTGCTCGGTTTAATTGATTGAGTCACAGGGATTTTTTTTTTCTGCTTTTAAGTGCCATACTCCTCTACCTTTCAACAATCATTTTAATATATAGTCAATGGCTCTTTGTGGATGGGACAAAAAGCAACTACGCGCAGTTGTTGAATAGACTTTGCGCTGGGCAAAGACAGGTTAATCGAGGGCCGCATCGCGAAAACAAGCGAGTGTTGTATGTTTGCACTGAATCCAAATGTCTGCATTTTCCTAACTAAATCAAAGGGAGTGTTATTTCTTTTTCTGCTCACTCATCTGAAGGTAAGTAAATTTTCTCTGGCGATCAAAAGCCTGGTCGGCAACAAAGACCGCGCCCGCTTTTTCCACCGTCCTGGTGTGGCGAGTTGCGGAATTTCAATAACTGTGACAAGGGTGACTGATTTGTGAACTAGAAAAGGTTTGAATGTCACAAAATTTACATTGGTCCTATCTATCGGGGATTTAAATACCAAAAAACTATTCGGGGATCTCTTGGGAGCTTTGAGCAGCCCAGAAGAACAATGGCGGTAGGGAAATTTACAGTTTTACCTGAATGAAAGGGGCCCGGGATGGGAACAGGAGTGCAGAGGGAGGGCGTTAGTGAGGGCGGCTAAGGGAGACAAGGGAAAGGGAGAAAAGAAAAAAATCACACAGAGGGAGTGAAAAAAGAAAATTTCAACAACCTTTGCAATTTGCCCTTTAAAAACCAAGTCCCCAAATCCCCCAAACCTGCAAAGTTAAGGGTCTCTGTCTACCTGTGTTTATGGGGGGGGCAGGGAGGCGCACACGGGAAAACTGTTTTGATAAAGTTAAAAAAAAAAATCAAGGCTACCGGTTACACTGAGGAATCACACTTCTAGTAAAGAGAGGAGTGCAAGTGTGCTCCCAACATCTTAAATTATAAACAAGAGGGGGACCAGGCAAGAAGGAAGCAAACTTCAAAAGAAGCAAATAACAAAAGCCTCCTTTGCTGCCCTTGAAGGGGGAAAAGGGAGAAAGAAAGAAAAGAAAGTTGCTGAATCGGGACATTCTGGAAGTGCCTTTGCTGTGTTTACCAGCCCCATCCCCGCCTCCTGCTCTCAGAGACGCCCGAAGAAGTCTCTAGTCTCTAATCGCTCAGTGGAGATCAGGTTTAAAGTAGCACCGGAGTGGGGTTAGGGGGTAAGAGGGAGAGAGGGAGAGAGGGAGAGAAGAGGAGAGAAAAGAGAAAGTGATGACTATGAGAAGGAAAAGAAGTCATGGCAAAAAATGTTTTCCGTGAGAAGAGGGAAAAAATTTGGCTAAAAAAAAGTTGCTACTCCTGGCAGCTCTGTTTGTCAAAAGGGGATGTCAAGCGCTTTACAATACCTGGGATTGATGAGGCGGGCGGGCCAATGAGCAGCGCGCGGCGTCTCGGCGCGCCCTCCGTTGGCGCGGCGGCTGCGGGCGGGGGGAGTGAGGGCGCACCAATCGGCGCCCGCGTCGGCAGCACGTGACGCCTCCCCCTGCTCCCATTCATCAAGGGGGGGACGGTGTCGTCCTTTCAATTCATTTATCTGCAGGAATGATTGCTGCTATCAGTCTCGCGCTCACCGCCCGGCTGAGGAGGTGAAAGTTTCTCCCCAGGAAGATAAACCGCAAAAGACAATATTGTGCATGATTTGCGCCTTTTCTTTGGCTTTTTCTCCCCCCCCCTTTTTTTTTTTGCAAAAAGCAGAGAGGGGAAAAAAGGAGAGTGAAGGAGCGAGGAGGCGAGCCTGAGAGAAAGGAGAGAGAGAGAGACAGCGAGAGAGAGAGAGAGAAAGAGACAGAGAGAGAGGGAGAGAAAGAAAGGCGAGGGGCTCGTGGAGAAGTGAGGAGGGGCTCAGGGCGCGAAGCGGAGAGAGGGCGAGCAGTCGTAGCTCCGGCGCTCACATTCCTCTATGCTACAAATCCGGGAGGAAGTTTTTTTGGGGGGCTGAGATGTTCCATGTCTTTCCTTGGGCAGCCTTGACTCAAGGCCCTTTCGGCAGAGACTGAGCGGCGAGAAAGTGAGAACCGGGCCGGCGGGGTTTGCGCGGCGGGCACTGGAGCCCGCTTTACTCGCTGCCCGCAGCCGTCCGGCTTCCCTACGCTTGTCCGGGCGAGTGCCCGGTCGTGCCGCGCCACTGCCTGCAGGCTAAGACTTCTCTAGGTGGGTCGACTCCCCCTCCCTCCTCCTCTTCTTCCTCCTCTTCCTCCGCCTCCCGTTCCTCCTCCTCCTCCCGATTTTCCCTCCTCGGCGGGCGAGGGTGGGGGGGGCGGGGGAGGCCGGGGCTTGCCCCGAGCAGCCACGATGCTCCTGGACGCCGGCCCCCAGTATCCTGCGATCGGTGTGACCACCTTTGGCGCATCCCGCCACCATTCGGCGGGCGACGTGGCCGAGCGAGACGTGGGCCTGGGCATCAACCCGTTCGCCGACGGCATGGGCGCCTTCAAGCTCAACCCTAGTTCGCACGAGCTGGCTTCGGCCGGTCAGACGGCCTTCACGTCCCAGGCACCCGGCTATGCGGCTGCTGCGGCCCTGGGTCATCACCACCACCCGGGCCACGTCGGCTCCTATTCCAGCGCAGCTTTCAATTCTACCCGGGACTTTCTGTTTCGCAACCGGGGTTTTGGAGACGCGGCGGCGGCAGCCAGCGCACAGCACAGCCTCTTCGCTGCTTCAGCCGGCGGCTTCGGGGGCCCACACGGCCATACGGACGCCGCGGGCCACCTCCTTTTCCCCGGGCTTCACGAGCAGGCGGCGGGCCACGCTTCGCCCAACGTGGTCAACGGGCAGATGAGGCTCGGCTTCTCTGGGGACATGTACCCGCGGCCCGAACAGTACGGCCAGGTGACCAGCCCGCGATCTGAGCACTATGCCGCACCGCAGCTGCACGGGTACGGGCCCATGAACGTGAACATGGCCGCGCATCACGGCGCCGGCGCCTTCTTCCGCTATATGCGCCAGCCCATCAAGCAAGAGCTCATCTGTAAGTGGATCGAGCCGGAGCAGCTGGCCAACCCCAAAAAGTCGTGCAACAAAACTTTCAGCACCATGCATGAGCTGGTCACGCACGTCACTGTGGAACACGTCGGCGGTCCAGAGCAGAGTAACCACATCTGCTTCTGGGAGGAGTGTCCACGCGAGGGCAAGCCCTTCAAAGCCAAATACAAACTGGTCAACCACATCCGCGTGCATACGGGCGAAAAACCCTTCCCCTGCCCTTTCCCTGGCTGCGGCAAGGTCTTCGCGCGCTCAGAAAACCTAAAGATCCACAAAAGGACGCACACAGGTACGGAAACTGATGTAAGACCCTTCCCCCAGTCCCGGGCCTAGTACCCGAAATCCGAAAGCCAGCGTCTGGGAAGCACACAAATCCAGCCTCGGTACAGTCCCTGCATCAGGTTCTGGCAGGCAGGCAGCCAAAGTGTGAGCTGATTTTTAGTATGGTGCTGGAAATTATTGCGGGGTGGGGAGAGACCGAGAGAAGGCGGATGAAAAGGATATGAGGATATAGATGTTTGAAATGAGGAATAAAAAGGGCCGGGAGAACAGGAAGCCAAGCCTTGCTTGGCAGAACCCTTGACGCGCTGGAAGCCGGAAGAGGTGGCCGGCTACCGGCGGCAGCAGAGGCGCCAGCTGATCCAGCTGCAGACAAATCTGAATGCTCGCTTGTGGCCAGCATCCCTCTCCACGACTTAACCGAGGACTTTGCTAAAGGAAAGGGCTGAGAAAGTTGAAGAGCTAGGGTTAAGGGATGTATAAAGAAACAAAACAGAAAGAAAGAAAAGGATGCGGGTGAGCGGGAGGAAGTAATTTGGGATTTAGGAGGCTTTTGTAGGTTTATGCATAAGTAGAGGAGCACAAATTTAGAACTAATGGGTTTGAGAGAAGGCTTGAGGGGCGAGGGGAGTCGGTGGAAGACGAGGAAGTCCTTTCTGTCATGGGGACTGTTTTGTTTTGTTTGTTTTTTAAATACCGGATCCCCGAGTTGGCCTTTAAAAATAAAGACAAGTCGAGAACAGTTTAAGCAAAGAACAAAACAAAACAGAACTTCATGGCAACTCAGAACTACAGACTGGGCCAGGCAGGATATTCTGGGCCTCTTCCATTCATGAGGTGGGGAATCCGCTCTCCTTCCCTATTTTAATGTGCTCGATGATGTCTGAGAACCGCGCTTGGAACTTTGGATTTAACACCCAAGTCAGGGAAGAACTTGGCGCGCCCATCTCCCCACTTTCCCAGATTATGTTATAAAATGTGAGTGTATGTAGGGGGGTGGGGTGGGGGAGGCGAGGAGGGGGTGTAGAGAGTTGGGGAGGAGATAGGGGGAGGAGAGAAGAGCAAAACAGCGGGAGAATCAGCCCGGAACGCAAAAATCAGAAATCAAGAGCTAGGTAGAAGCAACCCACGGTGTGTGCATAGCCCCAGGCAGAAAAGCTAGAATCCAGACCTGCTGCCACTCTGGGATGTAAAAACGATGGCTGCTATTACTATAAATGCAATCTAAATATAAGATTAGATCTAATTGTCTAATTGTACTCGAAACTAATCTATAGTTAAGATATTTAAACTCCGAGGCAGGTATATGAAGACCCGGATCTTTAAGTTTGCACAGTGTTAATCCTGGGCCTCTGACTTTTTAATTATTTCTATTTAAATTTTAGAAAAGGGCGGCGGGATATATTCTAATAAGACCCTCTCTTTCTCGCCTTTCTCATCAGGGGAGAAGCCCTTCAAGTGCGAATTCGAGGGCTGCGACCGGCGCTTCGCTAACAGCAGCGACCGCAAAAAGCACATGCACGTGCATACGAGTGATAAACCCTATCTTTGCAAGATGTGCGACAAGTCCTACACGCACCCCAGCTCGTTGCGCAAACACATGAAGGTAATCGCCGCGCTTTTGCAGTTGGCCTTTGGAGCTGGAGTGCTCTCTGCTCTCGGGCTGGGGTCAGGCGGCAAGTGGCAGCTGGGCGGCTGCAGGAGCCAGAGCAAGAGGGAAGGCGATGGTTCCACTCTGTTAAGTGGGGCTGGGCAGAGAGGATAGGGACTAGAAAAGAGGTCCTGAACACTGAAGACCGTTTTAAACTCACTGTTTCTTAATAAAAGTTAAAAGAAGTGAGCACTCTGCGCAGACGCCCGGTGAATTTGGCCCAGGCTCGGGAGCTAGTGCTGAGCAGAGGATTGACGCTGCAGAAGCTGCCGCCATTGCGGCATTGAGCCTAAGAATTGGGGCCTTGCGCCCTGGCCGAACTTTTGCTCATCTAAATCTGGGAGAGCAAAATCTTGGGGAGCGAACCGTCCTAGACTCTGGCCTCAAATGAAGTGTCCTCCTTCCCAGGCCTTTTTTTCTTTTGTGAGTACCCGGGGAGCACAGCGTCAGCAGGGCCGTGGTGGGGGCACCAAGCCCAAGTGCCACGGATCCCGTCTCTCCGGAGTTCAGAGGGATCTAGGGCTCCGGAAGGAGAGGGCACGCTGCCTTCACCAGCCCTGGCTGGCCGCCGAGTTGGCTCTTTATCTCCGTAAAAACGCAACTTTATTCCCGCAGGTCCACGAATCCTCCTCGCAGGGCTCCCAGCCTTCGCCCGCCGCCAGCTCGGGCTACGAGTCCTCCACGCCGCCCACCATCGTGTCCCCCTCCACAGAGAACCCGACCACCAGCTCCCTGTCGCCCTCCTCCTCCGCGGTCCACCACACAGCCGGCCACAGCGCGCTCTCTTCCAATTTTAACGAATGGTACGTTTAAAATCAGAAACAGAACACCGAACAAAACCCTATTTAAGAGACTGAACACACACGTATACACAATATTATTGAACGAACCCTGCGAATCAAAACAACCCCTCCCAGACCCCGCTATCCTATTATTTTTTTTTTTTAGTCTGCCAATAGACCCAGGACTGAGTCAGAGAGAGGAAGTATCAAACCTTCTTAAAATTTCCCTCACTTTCCTTTCCTTTTCCTTTCTTTTTCTTTTTTCTTTTTCTTTCTTTCTTTCTTTTTTCTTTTTTTTGGCAAAGGCTTGCTAGCCGAGGTGCGGGAGGGGGGTCGAGGAGGAGGCGACCGCCTGACCAAATGCCGCCAACCCCAAGGGCCAATTTCTTGTTGGATCGGAACAGGCTCTCCGGGGCTTTGGCTTTTTTTTTTTCTTTCTTTCTTTCTTCTTGTTTGCTT
>PVHX01009375.1:7735-76599 GCA_004024805.1 Geosciurus inauris
AAAAAAAAAAAAAAAAAAAAAAAAAAAAAAAAAAAAAAAAAAAAAAAAAAAAAAAAAAAAAAAAAAAAAAAAAAAAAAAAAAAAAAAAAAAAAAAAAAAAAAAAAAAAAAAAAAAAAAAAAAAGCAGCAAACACAAAAGGTACTGCCAAAACATATAACAACAGACCTCTCAGGAGAAACCTTATATGACAGCAGAGAGTGGGATGATATACTCAAATTTTGGAAAACAAACAAAACCCCTCCAACCATGAATATTATACCCAGCAAAGCTGTCCTACAAAAGTGAAGGAGAAAAACTTTCCTGGACAGACAAAAATTGAGAGAATTCATCACCAAAATAAATTTTTTATAAAAAATACTCAGTGAAATTCTTCAAGGTGGAAACAATGAATGCTAATCAGTAATATAAAAACATCTAAAAATATAAAACTCACTCATAAAAGTATAGAAATTCAAAATATTTTAATACAATTGTGAATCACATCTTTAGTATGAAGTTTAAAAGACATAATTACTACAATAATTTGGTACAGGATATGTAATAAAAAAGACAAATGGTGATCAAAAATTGAAATGTGAAGGTGGTAGTAGAGTAAAGTAAGTGATGCTGTTGTTTTTGCAACCAAAGTTAAGTTGGTTTCAGCTATTATGTTTTTCTGTAAGCCTCATGGTAACCACTAAGCAAAGCCCTGTACTAGATGTGTACACAAAAAATACAAAGCAATTCATCAAAACATACCACTAGAGAAAAATAAATCAAAAAGAAAAAAAGAAAGGATATATAAAACAACTTGATAAAAATTGGCAAAATAGAAGTAATATACCCTTACCTATTAATAATAAGCTTGAATATAAATAAATCAAATACTCCAACCAAAAGAGGAGAACTGAAGGATGCAAAAGTAAGACCCAACTATCTGCTACTTATTAAAGACTCAATTCTAATATAAGGACACAGACAGACTGAAAGGGAAGAGAAGGAAAAGGATTCTCCACGCAAATGGGAACTAAAGGAAAGCAGGACTAGCTACACTTAAGACAAAATAGTCTTTAAGTCCAAAGCTATCAAAAGATTAAATAGGACATCATATAATAATAAATCAACAAGAGCAATATAACCCTGGTAAATATATATGCACCCAACATCAGAGTATCTCAATATAAAAAGTAAATATTACTAGATCTAAAGAGAGAAATAGGTTAAAATAAGATGATAGCAGGAGACTTCAATACTTTAATAAATAGACACATCATCCAGAAAGTCAAAAAAGAAACATTGTACTTAAATTATGCTAGGGATCAAATGGACATAAACATATGTAACAAATAGCTGCAGAAAACACATTCTTAACTGCACAAGGAACTTTCTCCAAAAAAAAATCATTTTCGGCCTTAAAACAAGTCTCAACAAATTTAAGATGGAAATATTATGCCAAGAGGAAAAATCTCGACAAATTAGGTGGAGAAGCATTGTATTTCAACACAATAAAGGCCACATATGACAAACCCATAGCTAAGATCATTTGTAACCACATATGACAAACCCATAACTAAGATCATTTGTTTGATTCTAATTTTATTTTATTAATTTTAATTAATAAAATAAATTATTTTATTAATTTTACTGTTGAATTCCACATAAACATTTAAATAACTGATAGGAATTCTTTTCAAATATTCCAAAAATTGAAGAGAATATTTCTAAACCTATTTTATGAAACTAGCATAATAATGATACCAAAATCAGAAAAGGACAGATGAAATAAATTACAGGCCAGTATCACTGAAGAACAGAGATACAAAAATCCTCAAAAAATGCTAATAAATCAAACTTAAAAATAGTGCAATGAGCTCATTGACATGTGAATTCTAAAAATGCACATGTTGTAGAAGTAATGCGTGAATATGTTTACCAAGAGCTGGGGCGATGGTTGTAGGGAGTGTTGGGATGTTGGTCAAAGGATATAAAGTGTAGTTAGAATAATTTGTAGAAATCTGATGTTTAACATGGTGACTATAATTAAGAACAATACATTGTATTCTAATCCCAGTATTTTTCTAGCTTTCTCATCACAAATATAAATCTGTGAGGAAACATATAATTTAACTAGATTTCCCCATAGTTAAAGTTTTAATAGTGTATATATAAATATTCATATATATATATATGTGTGCATATATTTCAACTTATCGTGTTGTATACAAGAAATAGTTTTATCTGTAAATTTTAAAAACACAAAAGTGGGTGTTGGATCTGTGTACACAAGTGAGTGCTCTGGTGGGAGTCAATTTAGGAGATATGTTAAATGTGTAACTTTTTGTTTTACTCTGCTGAAAGTAAATGATGTTCAGAGAGGGTAAATATTTTTATATTTGTTATAGTTCATCGGTGAATGTACATGCTTCATTCCATAGCAAAACTGTACCATTTAATGCAGAGGTACATTTTTATTTCAAACTATATATATTTACAAAATCTACAGCAATTGTTTATAACTTAAGGTTGAAAATCTACAGCAACTGCAGATGAGCTAAAAAACTAGAGAATCAACAGTATCATAAAATGACTTAAGGCATGTTGCTGCTTACAAGTATGTGAAGAAATAGAACAATGAATATAACTTTCAGTTCTTGGGGGATAAAAAGGGCAATTATTTCAGGAACAGTTATAGCTTTGCACATATTGGTTATTTCTGAAAATTCACTCTGTTAAAATGCTAAATATTTAGGTTAAGATATTTACATGTTCAATCATCTGTCAAGCCAGTTATCAATATCTGAGCTATATAACAATTATCTTTCTGGCTGGAATTTTAGGTGTGTTCCAACTTATAGCTCAACTATTATGTTTAAAGTCCAAAATATTCATGGTACTGTGACTGTTCTTTAACTACCTCTTTTGTCCTAACTACAATTCTGAATGGATTTTGAACTCAAATAACAAACACTATATATTATATGTATATATTCTGTATATACCAACAGAAGTACCTAAGGTTTTTTTGTTTTCCAAAGTTATTTGCAGTGAAGTTAGCTAACAAATTAAAAATGAGTTGTGTTTTATATTTGTATCAAATACATATAGGAATCCTCCTTTTCCTTCTGTGGCTCAAAGGCAGCTGCATTTGAATATTTGTAAAAACAAATATTTAAAATTTTCTTCTTATTTTTTAACATGTTTGACTTTCATGTTTGATATTGCTATAATTTTACATAATCTTTTATTTGTCTATTCATGAGTTATTTACATATTGCACCTGTTTTCTCAACTGTTTTAAAATGCTAGTACCCTTTGTCTACACATTTCATAAATGCTCTACTTCACATACTCATGAAGGGGAATTGAGACATAGCTCGAATAAGGATAAATGTTTTAAAATTTTGCTGCTTTAAATTCTTGAATTCTGATCTAGTCCCCATATGATCTGAGAGCTTGTTAAAAATACAGAAGAATCTCTAGTCTTACCTCAGACCTACCAAATCAGAATTTACATTTTAATGTAATGCACACATGATTCATACAGAGAGCAGTTTGAAAAACATGACTGAAGTCATGTCGAAGCTGGACTTGTAAGCATTTTATTTGACCTGTTGCTGCTATTAGTTTGATTTATTATCAGAAGGGCATAAGAGATCAAAGCTGTATAAGCATACTGAGTTGAAAGGAAATCCATCTGACTTGAAAACATTACTATAAATATTTCCTTATTTTGCCATTTGCCCTGTTGAGCTTGTAAAATGATATTTTCAGACAGTAATAAAACTAATCTGTATGGCAGAGTAGAAAGTGGTACTAACTTTATACTCCCTGAATTTGCTGAAATGTGCTATTTGATCTGCTTGACAATATTCATGACAAATATCCATATTTGCTGCATATAAAGAAGGAGATAGGTTAGGGTCAAGAAAGTGATACAAAATTTTGAGATATTACTTAGTATTTCTCTGAAATGGAAACTATCCACCTGATTAAAGAGAATTCTCAGAATCCAGTAGTTTTATGTGTCATGTTTTAGTCAGCCTTTTTGTTGCTATGACTAAATGACCTGACCAGCACAACTATAGAGGAGGAAGAGTTTATTTGAGAGCTCATGGTTTCAGAGGTCTTAGTACATAGGCCTCCATTCCTTGGGACTCAAGGTGAGCCTGAATATCATGGCAGGAGTGTGTGGCAGAGAAGCTGTTCACATCATGATCAAGAAGCAGAGAGACACTACTTTCCAGATACAAAATATATACCCTGGGGCTGGGGCTGTAGCTCAGTGGCAGAGCCCTTGCTTAGCATGTGTGAGGCACTGGGTTCGATCCTCAGCACCACATATAAAAATAATAAATGAATAAAATAAAAAGATCCATCAACAACTAAAAAAATATTAAAAAATATATATATATATACCCTATACATGCCCCCAATTAACCACTTTCTCCAGCCATACCCACCTGCCTCGTTACCACCAAGTTAATTCCATCAGAGATTAATTCACTGATTAGGTTAAGACTCTACCCAATCATTTCTCCTCTCAACCTTCTCGCATTGTCTCACACTTGAGCTTTTAGGGGACACCTCATATCCAAACCATAACAGTCATATGGATTATATTAAACAAAATAACAATTTCAACTATGGTGAAAAATCTAGGCTATATTGCATGCTTGCTGGATATCTGCAGTAGACTGGGGGACAGGGAACAGAGGAGATAAAGAGAAAAATGCAAATAGACTTCTCTGTGGTGAAGAATGACTACACAATTATATAAGATTGAAGGAGGCCAGGGTAGAGAGATGGCTGACTGAGAGGATTCTATGTGGGCTCAGTGTGCCTGCTGACAGTTGCTCTCCTGCCCTAATCCAATCTTCAGTCCACACAGTTGAGGACCAAAGTGTTAATAGAAAGATAGATCTACAAAACTAGGAGATGATTTGTAAGTAAGTGGTGGGTAGTTTCATATACTACTTCAATGAAGTAAAGATAACAGTTATTGGTGACTTCTATAGAAATCATCTTCAATGGAAATGCACAGTGTAGGTAAGTATGAAATACCTTCACCTCTTGCTATTGACTAGGGAGCTAGACTGAAACTTTCTCTTTCTGGAAACTATTTGAAATATCTATGTATGCTAATGTTGCATATTTCCCCACTAATATCTGGAAAATCATTTAAAAATAATAGTCCTATGAGTTTGTGAGATTAAATCTGTACTGGCTGATAATTTAGGTATTCCCCTTTACTCTTCCCTGCCTTGCCAGCCTATCTCAGCTCTATAGTCAGGATACAGGCAATATGTTTAGCCAAGTACAAGTAGACCACAGAGATATCACTTCAGTAAAAACTAAATGGACAGTAGGGTCATTTGGATTCAGAAATCTCTCCTGCAAATAAGCTCTGGCCACAGTATGGAATGTTACTTTGCTGCATTATGTTTTCTGTCCCCTGTAAGAGGCTCAGTGTACCCAGTTCATAGCTGTTTTCCTGCCCTCATTCTATCCTCAGTCTACGCAGTTGAAGACTATGGCATTTGTGGAAAGATAGGCCTACTACACTGGGAGAAGTGTTGAGAGTAAGTGATCTTCAGCTCTCTTGATTAAGGAAATGAAGGATGGATGAAGCCGAGTATGGCAGGAATTAGCTAGGGTAATATGTTAGATATCAAGTGGAACATTTGTTGAAAATATGAAGAAATGGAATACCAAATATACATGAGTCATGAGTTATGTAAATTATATAGAGATCCCATATTGGCAACATGCAAAAAACAAAGAGCAAATATGTCAGGTCACTGGTTCTCTATAGTTGTGACCAAGTGTACTTGCCCCTATGTCTCTCCAGTACAAGTCAATTTTGCTGCCAGGCACCTTCTGTATTTTGGACTCCCTTGTCCAATCCCCAACCCTAGTCTTAAACCCCTCACCCTTAGAAGAGAAGGCTAGTGCACCAAAGAGACAGAGAACATGTGAGACGTGCATGCCTTAGGATTCAGATAAAGTGGCATTTCTACCCTGCTTGCACCCTAGCTTGTGTGTATTTTAAGTTGATTAATAAATTTTGTTATTTGAAAATCATAAACCATTCTTTGAGATATTCTGTTCTGAGACCTCTGGAATAGTGACTGGGAGTATTACTTGGAGAATATCATTACATTAAGAAAACTTCTAGGGAGCTGGGGATATATCTCAGTTGGTAGAGTGCCTGCCTCCCATGCACAAAGCCCTGGGTTCAATGCCCGGTATGACAAAAAAAAAAAAAAAAAAAAAAAGACTTCCTATACAATGCTATGGTTCCAGTGCTGAGATTAAGAACACAATATATTCAGCATAAAAAATATAAAGTATTCAATACACTTACTAAATATATTATAAATGTTATATGCCAGTAAAAACTTGAATGGTAAATAAGTTTCTTTTAGCAGTCATTTGGTAGTAGCTGCCTCCCCACCCCTTTTCTATCAGTATGATAAAAAGTTTGATAAATTTGGTAAACAACCAAAGACTGATTTCTTGTTCAAGCCATCTCAGAGCCCTTAATGTGCTATAAATCTAAGAAGAAAAATTGGTGTTTGGTTATTACCAAAGTTTTGTGAACATAGATGAATAATTACTTAGAAATATGGAACACATTGTTTTAAAAAATACACTGTTGTTTGTTGCTATTTTGCTTGATTTTAATAATTTGTTTCCTGACCTGTCTTTTCAATCACTGTAAGATAGCTATATGATTATAAGGTGCCTGGGACAGAAAGGAGTGGATATTAAGTGCTCCATGTTATGCCAAGAAGATTCTGTTGGACTACAATAAAATATTTTAAAACCATATTTTGAATAATAAATAATACCCCCAAAGATTAAAAAAAAATATTTCAGGTTGTGTTTGGCACCATAGGTAGCCTATGTAAAAAACCTGTGTTATAAACTGTGACACCTTGAAGCTCCTGATATTTGAGAATTAAAATATCTTGTAAATAGTATCTCTTAGAACACTAATTTTGAGACACGATAATAGATATTTTTTGGGGGGAAGAAAGAATTGGTCTGCTCTGCAATATTTGGGAAATGTTACCAACTAAATAGCACTGCTGAAGAGCCACTGGATATGTAGGCATGACGAATATTCTAGACACCATTCTTTCAATGCAGTGTTTCTAAACTTAAGAATGGAATGCATTCCCTGCCCTCTACTACCACTATTAGCTATTTGGAGTAGTGACTTACAGAATTCCAATTTGGGAACTGCCAACATAGAGAAAAATTTAGTTCTTCTCAATATGGCTACTATGTGATAGAAGGATAAATCAAATCAAGAAAAAAAATGGGTAATACAATAAAGGAAAATACATCTGAACTTCAACTTCTGAATCATGGCAAAAATTTCCTGTGGTATAACACAAAATTTTAAAGCAGAAAAATGGGAGGTATATATATAATATTTGTATGTACCAAATTCATACATGTGTACACACATCCATATATGTAGACACGTGAACCTATGTACATACATATAAGTATATATGTAAGAACATTGAAATGGTTTTATTAACAGAAATGTTAGGTGTCTCATTTGGACACAGACTTCCAAATTTTATGAAAAATGGGTTTGGAATATCTAATAGGTTCAATGAAATTCAACCAGCAAATTCTTATTCAGCACCTATTATGTCTTAAACATTATTCCAGGATCATCAACTCCTAGTTTTTGGTTCTCACTGAGCTTATATTATGCTATGTGATATAAATAACACAAAAAGATATGCCTAAGGAATTAAATTATACTTGGCTGAGCAGTTTCTTCATATTAGGTAGCCAAGGAAGACATCTGTAAGGTTTAGCACTATGGTAAACAGAACCATCTCCCATATATCTTTGTCCTAACTCCTAGAGCCTGTCAATACATTGTTACATGGCCAAGAGACTTTGTGGATGTAATTAAGGTTACAGATCTTAAAATATGGGGATTATCAAAGATTATTCAGGTAGGCCAAATCGAGTTACATGAACCTTAAAAACAGAAAACAGTCAGGCGTGGTGCTGTATGCCTATAATCCCAGCAGCTCCAGAGGCTGAGGAAGGAACTTCACAAGTTCAAAGCCAGCCTCAGCAACTTAGTGAGGCACTGTCTCAAAATGAAAAATAAAAAAGAGTTGGGGATATGGCTCATTAGTTAAGCACCCAGGTTCAATCTCTGGTACCTTAAAAAAAAGTAAGTAAAAAGAAAAAAGAAGAAAACAAAACTTTCTCTGCTTGGAGGAAAAATTTATTAACACAGTTTTTACATAGGCTACCTATAGATCCAAACACAACCTTTTTTTTTTTTTTTTTAAAAATATATTTAGGAGATTATTAATCAAAATATGGTTTTAGAATATATTTTACTATAGTCTAACTTAACAAAGTCTCCATGGCATAACCTGGAACAGGGGAGAATCAGTAAGATGGCTGACAATAAGCTCATACTGTGCTTCTCCCTCACCAACAAAACAAAACAAACAAAAACTCACGGTCAAAACAAACAAATAACTATATTTTGACCCAAGTAACAGAAAGTGCACCAGAGAACAATGAAGAAGCAACAGAAATCCCATAGACTGCATAAACAGGGCTGCCACACAGAAAGAGAAGGAAATACCTTCCTTACCTCCCATCCCTGTAGTCCAGATCAACTCAGAACCAGGAAGGACTTCTTCCCTCAGGAAATGTAGGCAAGAGGATCCCAGCAGCACTCACAGGCCCAAAGCCCAGAGAGGGAGCTCTGGTGTCATACAATGAGCTGCCCCACAGAAGGAACCAGGCCCTTTTACCCTGCCAAGGACCATGCTGCTACTGCTTTGTGCCATCAAGGGACCACTGCTACTACAGGGACAAGAAGCCACCGTGTCAATCCCTGAGGCTCAGTGTATACTGTACCAAGCCCACATGGTGTACCATCCCTGGGCAAAGATACTGCCACACCCTATGTCCTAATGCCAAGCAACCACAGGGCCCCATCCCAGTCTTTGATGCACCTGCCCTTCAAGGGTGAGCTGAAGAGATGCCCTCCTCAGGCCAAGGACCTGGACTCTTGAACTACTAAGCAGCCATACCCCTGCACTGATCTCAGGCAGCAGCTTGCCCCCCAGGAACCTCAGGCATTGGACACACTGGAGCAGTCATATCTCCATGCCAAAGGTTAGGAAGCATGTCACTCCCAGATGCTCTGAGCCCTAGGAAACCTGAGCACCATGTACCTCCCAGCACCATGGCTGATTCAGTAACACCTGGCCCCCACCTCCTCATTAGGGATCCAGAGGCTCTGCTAAGCCATGTAGCCATGCTTTCTGGAGTCAAGCAGGCATGACATCTTACATCTCAGGCATCAGAGACTTGGCTAAGTTGTGTCACTTTGTACTGTAGTTTGAGTAGCCACAGCGCCTGACCTTCCTGCAGCTAGACTAGCCTTCCAAAGTCCTGATGCTGAGGCACTCCACCACTTCAAGGAGTAGAGTCAGTACTACGCTGCTCCCTATCCCATAAGCACAAGCAACAGTAGCATGTTGCACTGCTACAAATCAAACAATAAAAGGATAACTGTATGAAATAATGAATGTTAATTTGTTTATAATGACCTTTTTATGATGTGTAACCCATAACATCAAGTGGTATACCCTAAATATACACAATAAAATTTACTTTAAAAAGTATGACAGAAAAATACATCAGAGAAGAAAGCTACAGCAAAATACTTGGTAAATGGAGTTGAAGAGTTAAAATCATTCTTTACAGAATGTCTTCTCATCTGTGACTCTGCTGAGAATCAACAAGGAAGGAGCTATATCATACAATATTTCTCAAATGCATTCTTGTAATACAACTCACAGTACTAAGGTCCTACAGAATAACCTTTGGGAAAAGTTCTTCCAGACATATAATCCATATATAGAGAGAGAACGGGGATGGTGGAAGATCAGACCATTAAGCAAAGCTTCAAATTGAGACCCATTGCCAATGACTTCTTGAGTGAACTCTATTGGCTTCATACATAAATTGAAGAAACTGAGTTAAAATAAGTACTTTTAGCTTGACAATTCTAGATTAAAAAAACAAAAACAAAAACAAAAACAAATGCTTGTTCTGGTTATAACATTCTGTCACAGGCATATGGTTTCTCCAAACAAGAAAACTGGTATTGTTGCTCTAGGAACACAAATATTTTCAGAATAATTCCAATGAAATCTGAATTCAAAATAATTCAAGTGAATTATTTGAATGTTTTAAATATTTGAAAAGATTTGATTACTTTAAAAATGTTTCTCTCATCTCAATGTTTTTTTTATATTTAAGTTTATGTTCCAATTACAACTAATTCACACTGCTCAAAGACTACAGGGCAGCTGACTTGGTATACCTTAGTAATGCATCTTGATCTCATAAGTGATCTATGGGCTAGACAGGTTCTTCTCAAACTATTAACAGACATGGAATCACTTGAGGATCTTGTCAGAGTGCAGATTCTGACTCCACAGAGCCAGCATACAGGCAAAGATCCCACGTTTTACAGACGTCCTTGTGATTCCCACACTGCTGCTCCACAGGCCTTGCCAGGATGAGTTCTAATTCATTCTCTACCACTTCTCACCATTGTGAGACTGAACATCTCTCCTCCTGTTCATTCATTGGGAAATAATAAAAACTCACCTGCTCTAATGGCCTCACAGAACTATTGTGAAGGCGAATTGAGATTTTATGAGATAATTCATTGAGATTTAAAAATACCTGTGTGTGCATTTTTACATAGGTTCAAGAGTTCTTTCAATTATTTTTTGTACTTTCAATTGGTTTTTAATCCTTCTTATGATGATGTATGCGATGTGAAATCACTTGTTGATTTTCCATTTAATTCTGGCCTTCTAGCAACTCCCTGTTCTACAGGGATGCTCCAAGAGTTAGGTATTGAGAACAGGAAAAGTACTGATTATTTTAAAATTAGTGATTTTTACTGCTAAGTAACAACATATTAGGGTCAGAATTTTGCGGCCGAAAGCACTTTATCTTATTTTATGAGGGATATTTAAAGAAAGAAAAAATAGTCAAGAACTATTTTGTACTAAAATTCAGGAGGATGGCTGGACATTTCCTGCTTTGAGAGATTAGACAAAGTCTGTGCATAAATGTGCTTACTTCAGAAACTGGAAACCTAAGGCAGGACTGTTTTTTACCTGTAATTTGAAAAATGTCCACTAGATGGCATAAGAAGCCTATTATTAAAAAGGTTGTGAAAAGATGGTAAAATGAGGAAAAAGGCAATTTTTAATGAAAGACTAGATCTCTGACTTTTATATGTATATTTATTTATGTAATTCCTATCACTAATTTAATATATTGAAATATATTTCATATGAACACTTCCCAGTTTTTAATTGAACTCATGGTATGTCATATATAGAAAGGGGAAAGCATATTCTATATGGGGGGGGATTATAAAAAGAACTTGGATCCTGGTTTTATCTTGACACTTAATAAGGAAGTGATCTTAAGTAAGATATCTAACTTTGAATCACATCTTCTCACCCTTGCATTGTGGATAAGATCTCATAGAACACTACTAATTTGTGGGGTGGTTTGGAAAATTGCATTGTGAAAACTAGAGCATTATGCAAGTATTGATCACTGTTCTTGACTGAGATGGTGAGACTGAGGGCCTCAGGCCAGAAAAATCCTCCTTCACTGACACTACGGCCTGTACTCCTTCTCTAACCTTGAGCACTAGGACTCACAGCCTTCACCCATCTGGCTGGTGTTCATATTTGACTTCCAGACTCTTCTGGACATCAACTTTTCCTATCCTGGGTAAAGCAGCCTGCAGAATTTACTGTATTATGAGGACTCTTGTTCCCTCCAGGGGTTAAAATTTCTACTTAGCTTTCATAAGAGGAAAAATAGGAAACTTTTCAGTCACATTTCTGGAATCAATTTTTAAATGTGACAGAAGCCAGAGAGTGTCACCCTTGTCCTTTATTTTTCCACTGTCCCTGTCCTGTCAGAATGCTGTAAGTAGAATCTATGTCTCTCTCGTGGTGCTGTCCAGACCCCAGTGATTCAGACTCAGCAAAATCCAAACCCTTTATCTTCCTAGGAACGAAAGTATGAAGCCCATCCCAACAATAGTGTTTAAGGTTTAAACTAATTACTATAGTCTGAGGTTACACTGGCTGACACAAACCTGTACCTACAACAGGCAACACTTGAGACAGCTCTTCTGCATATGAGAGGACAGTCAAAAGTGTTTTGTCAGATCTGAAACTGCATAGAACACTTTGTTGCAGAATACTCCTCAACAAAAATTGTGACAAAGATATATTGGGGGAATGTTACTGCTTAGATATGAATTGTCCACCCAAAGCTCATGTGTGAGAAAAATGTAAGAATTTTCAGAGATGAAATGATTGGGTTATAAGAGTCTTAACCAAATCAGTGGATTAACCCACTGATGTAAATTCACTGTGTGGTAACTGTAGGCAGGTTGGGTGTGGCTGGAAGAGGTAGGTCACTAGAAGTATGATTTTGGGGTTTATATTTTTTGTCCCTGGAGAGTTCCTTGTTGTCATGTCCTGAGCTGCTTGCCGCTAACACACCCTTCCATCATGATGTTTTGCCTTGTGTTGGGCCCAGAGTTATGGAGTCAACTGAACCTCTGAAAAGAGAGCCAAAATGAACGTTTCCTCCTCTGCGTTGTTCTTGTCAGCTATTTTGGTCACAATGACACAAAACTGACTAAACAGGAAGTGTTAGTCAAGTATGTCATTCAGAGATTGAAATAGCCATTTTATATAGGAATAGTGGGAATAACTGTCTTGCTGGTTTGGAACTTAAAGTTTGTCTAGCCTTTGCAGGAAGTTTGAAAGGTATATTCTATCATGGACACATTCCCGCTAAACATTTAGCTAATAATTTTTCTCAAAGCAATTGAAGCGTCTCAAGTACTAATTATCTTCAAAACATGCTTATCTCAAGTTTGAGAATGATGGAGCTGAGCCACTGATTTCTCTGAAAGTCAGTCTTGACTTTCTAGTTGAAGGATAAATAACTGATCTGCTCAGGATTGTAAATCCAGATGACCAAAAAGAGGCAAATTAAGTGCTGGGTAAGGCTTTATTGGGATGACACTCATGGGCAAATTCCCCGTCCAACAGAAGGAGAGGGGAGAATTGTGCACAAGTTCCCCAGTACAGAAAATTTTAAAAGGCCCTGTCAGGAAGGGGAGGGCTTAAGGTAGGAAGAGAAAGTCAGGGGATCCTGCTGAGGTCAGAGCTCTTCTGGGGTGAGTCAGGAAAAGCCCGCTGATTGACAGGAGGCACCTTTACTGCTTACGTCAGCATCTGGCTGGCTGCTCCTCTGCGCGTGCCGGCTGCTTGCTGCTTCATTTCCTGCGGCTGCCCTAGTCGCCCGAACCTGAAGCCCTGAACCGATCTAACAAGGATGAATTTCCAAAGCTTTCACATTAAAAATATCAGAACAGGATGAAACTAAAACAATTGTGATTTTAACTAGCTTATAAGGCCCCTAAAAATTACCATAGAAGACTGAGGTCTTCTAGCATATTTTAATAATTTGTGAAAATGTTAACTTTCTATCTTTTGTTACCAAATGGAGACAAATGACCACACAAAGTTGGAATAAACTGAAAGATGATGTTGGAATGAGTTGACTTGAAATGTATGCTATCTAAGTATATAAAGCCGACTTTAGGAGCACATCTCAAAGTTAAAAGCTACTCTCCAGAGCAGGGCCAGTGGGGCACAAATAAAGGTCCATATGGCCTCTAACTAACACAATACCTTATACAAATTAGGACATTTCACACAGAGAAAACAAATAGTAATTGTAATTCAAAGTCCCAGTTGAAAGTGGCAAGGACAGATCATTCAAACTAGAGGTGCCCATAGATCACTAAAGGCCTTTTTACTTGAGCAACTCCATAATAAGAGGAAGCAGAGTAATTTACATAGACAGCACAATGTGGAGGAGGTCAGGTAGTAAATATATATGAATCTATCAATAACCTCATTCCCCTGGGAAAGGGAATGGGAGTCTGTTTTTCTCTTCACTGCAGCTCAAAGATGGAGGGCATTATTGTCTGTGTTGTAAATTGATATAATGCCCCGTTTCAATGTAGTACATAGCAGGTATTCAGGAAATAGATGTTGGATGATAGAAATGGTGAGAGTGGCATGAACTAAAAGAATTATGAGGATGAAGAGGTGTGAAATATTGAGCAATACATTGGAGACAAAGGTCAGGATTTGGTGAGTGACTGTAATGGCATATAAAAGGGAAAGGAATTGTCAGAGATTGAGAAGAAGCAAACAGACAAAGCCTAGGAGAGTGGAGACAGAATGGGAGCCAAAAGATGAACTCTTCCTGGGGTTGGAGGAACTGTCAGTAGCGTCAAAGCAAGATGAAGGGTAAAAAAGCACTCAAGTGGATATTGGCATGAAGTACATTGTGAGAATAGGTTTGATTCAATTCAAATGTTCTTTGATCAGTTCTCCACCATTCTCCTTACTAAATCGGCTTCATTTTCCTCCTCTTTGCAGCCAGCACCATATAAATGCACATAGATAAATCTTCACAGGGAACAGTGACTTTAAAACATATGCATACATTTTTAAATTTCTTTAGTCAAGAGATGGAGTCCAAGTCTCCTTCCCTGGAATATGAGTGAGCCTTAATGACTCGCTTCTGTCTACTAGCGCCTGGCAGAAGTGATCTGTATGGCTGCCCAAGGTACATTACAAAGGTGATAGAGTATTTTCTTGGTTTGTCTCTACGTTAATATATGTCCCTTTGGCCGCTATGTAATCAGCATGGCTAACTTGAAAACCCCATGTTGAAGAAAACAGAGACAGAGAAATGACCATGGAGCCCCAACATCTTTGATTTCCAGTTATTTGATTCTTCTCCTCCCACTTCCACATGTGAGTGAGGAAGCTTTTGAATACTCTCATCTCATCTCTCCAACAATGGAGACCTGCACTAATCAACACAGTGGGGCTGTCATGACAAAATACTATAGACAGGGTGGCTTGACCTTTATTTCTTACAGTTCTGGATTTCTTTCTTTCTGGAAGCTGGAAATCTGAGGTCAGAATGCTATCATAGTCAAGTTCCAGTGAGGCTGTCTTCCTAACTAATAGCTACCTTCTCATGCTGACCTCATATAGTAGAGAGCAAACAAGCAAGCCTCGGTGTCTCCTGTAGGGAGGGGCACAATTTTTTCAGGCCAGGATCCTACTTTTTTTTTTTTAACTTCATCTGAACCTAATTACCTCCCAAAGGCCCCATCTCCATGTGTCATCACAATTGGAGGTTAGGGGTTCAACATATGACTTTGGGAGAGGCAGAGACCTCCAGTTCATAAAGAGATACCACAATATGGAACATTTACCAGAGGTCAGTCCCTACCAAAGTCATGAGAAAAAATGATAAATGCTTGTTGTAGTTTTATGAATTACATTTGGGATAGTTTCATATACTGACAGAAAACCAAAACAGTGGGTGATTTTTTGTTTGTTTTTTGTTTTGAAGTCTTCCAGTTGTTTCTGCTGAAAAGTTTTTTTGTTTTTTTTCTTTGTCCCACCCTTGCCTACTTCTACCAGTCATGTGAAAAGTAGCTGTTCCTTGTAGGTGTTGCCTAATCATTTAATTCACTTTAATATGGCATCTATCATATAAAACAATTGTATTCTTTCTAAGAGTCTCTGAAGGCAAACAATATAGAAATTATGACATTGTGTTGACATGAGAAGTACACATTGAAAACCTACACACAGGCTATCCCTAAAGAATAGACCTGTGGATAGAGAGAACACAGGAACAGCACCAGATGTGGAAGGATTACATTATATCTAAATAAAATATTTTCACCCTCCATCATCAATAACTAATTGAGTAGGGGAAGGTGAAGAGAGAGACCAGACAGAAACAGAGGGTTGGGCAGGGAGAGAGAGAAAAGACAGAGAAATAACAGATGAGGGGTTACAGAATAAAGGGGGAAGACAGCGGGGGGAGACAGAGATGGGAGACAAATAGGCAGAGAGATGGAAGGAGAGAGAGAGAATGTGTGTGCAGGGATGTCTCTAACCTAAAGGAGAGAACAATCAGAGCAGCAGGTCTGCCTGCTTTTTATGTAATTATATAACATTGATTCAGTAGAAGCACAGATGGTGAAGAACACTGCTAACATTAAACAGAAGAGAGATTCCAAATGTACTCAATTAATTAGAGAATATTTACTGAATATATCTGCTGTGTGTCTGGAACAGTTCTATTTGCTATGGGAGAGATGAAAAGTATAAGGAAATCTTCAAGGAAGTACTTTTCTAATTAGTGAGATAAGACAATCATAAAGGAAACAATAAAGAAGATAATTGGCTAATCTGAGTATATTAAGATATAATATAACCCAATAGGTAATAATCTGTGTAAACAGTTTCCATTGCTATGTTTCAAAACATTTTTTCAACAGTTGTTACCATGGGTGGGATGGAAGACAGGGAGATGTCTAAAGTATATGAAGTAGCAGGATATAGGATGGACAGTCTAGAGTGCTCCTGCACAACATGAGGACTGTAGTTAATACTGTATTCTACATTTTTGCTAAGGAGTAGAATTTAACTGCTCTCACCAAAAAAAAAAAAAAAAAAAGTAACAATGTGAGATTATGAATATGTGAACAAACTTGCTTCAATAAAGCAACCATTTTACTGTATGTATCCCGTAACATCATGTTCCACACCTCAGATATACATAAGATTTGTTAACAATTTTTTTCAAGCTTGGGGCATTTATGATTCAGTAATATGATCTATTCCAAGCTAAAACATCAAATAGACTCTTTTCTATTTGTACACTTTATTAATCACAATTATTTTTAAAAAGAAGGAAAAAAAGTCTCAAGTTAGAACACTCTATTGGATTTTCTAACTAAGAAAAGCAAAGGTGTCCTGCTATGGGATTTGACAACAAATCCATTTCCTTATTGATTTTGTTCTTTCAACTTTATATTTAAAGGACATTTAGAGGTTTCTTCCCAGTGTTTTTTTAAGGCCCCAACACTTTCAATTTTTTTTTCATGTGACCTATATTAGATTTAGCTCAGGCCATCAAATAAAATCTGAGCAATAGTTACATTTTATTTTTTACTTCGAGGTTCAACTTGGTAATTTTACTCAACAAAAATTATACTGTTTTAAGTTCGATTTAAGAAGGCAATATAACAAAAGTAGAAAATAAACTACCCCAAAGGCATAGTGGAGCTGATAGAATGTGTGGAATTTGTTCCTTTTCCTTTATTCTTAGGATGGTGAATGGCTCCTTCAGTTACTCAGTTGTGAGGAAGACCAATCCAAGGAGCTTTCCATTTGGTATGCATACAAACAGGAAATTGTAATACATTGCTACCTGCTCTAATTAGGGCAGGACAGAAGTCTATGGACAATTAGTCTGAGAAACTGTAAAACCAGAGAGTGAGTTATCATTGAAATCAAAGCTGGGTGAATTCTAAGCAGAATTAAAATGATACCAAAATATTGACAGGAAGGAGAGTCATAGAAGTACAAAACCAAAGGCATATGACTGCAGTCAAGTGCAAGCTAGATTGACAAGAATGAGGCTGAAGAGATAAACAGCAGGTGATCTAGGAAGGATTCCAGGAGGCAGGTTAAGGGTCACTGGACTTCCCGAGGACAAAGGGGAGATGGTGAGGATTTTGGATCAGAAGGAGAATGGCATTGCCAGATAATGTTTTAGAAAGATCATTCTTGCTACAGTGTAGAGTCATTTGAAAGATATTAGTAGAAGATAATTAGTGACTGAATTAAGGTAGTGAAATTTTAAATGAAAGTAAATGGTATTCAAGAACTATTGAGCTAATTGAGTTGACAAGATATTCTAATAAATTCATGGACTGTAGAGCATTATTATATAGCACGTGGGGCAAATTGATGGATGGATGATGCCAATCACTGATAGACAACAGAGAAGTAGGTTTGGCTCTCAGGGAGTACAGTGATCTGTCATCCTTAGAAGTGCTAATTTTTTTTTCAACTGCCTATAGATACAGAACTCAAGAGAGTGAGACCTGGACAGAGGTATAATTAAAGCCATGGGCATGAATAAAATAATCTAGGGAAAATATAGAACAAAAAAATATAAAGCAGTCTAGACAGAAACCTGAGGAGCACTGACTTTAAAGGGTAGGCTGAAAAAACTGGTCTCAACAGAAGTTGACAGAAAAATGAGTGATGGTCTCTAGTACCTACAGATGGTAGCAGGAGGCAAAGGGAGAGGTTGAACAATAGGTATTGTTGTCGTTACATAGGAGTAAGAAATTCCACTATGTTATTGAAATGTAGAGTGACTGTAGATTTTAGCAATGTGGTGTATATTTCAAAAAGCTACAAGAAAGGATGTTGAATGTGTTCATCACAAAGAAATTACAACTATTTGAAGAGAGAGATGTTTAACCTGATTTAAACATTCTACAATGTGTTTACATAAATATGTGTAAGTTTTTGCCACAACCTGCATACCTGTTAATTCAGAAAACCAGTGAGGGGAAATGGGTGTTTAAAAAAGACACAAAAACATAGAAAAGTTATATCAAGTGGGATGGGACACTGATTTTGGGTCACTAATCCCAGATCTAGGTCTGCATGTTTGTTATATAGGGTCTCATAATCAGGAAGTTAGACTATAGAGGCATTGTTCTTTGTGCACTAGAAAGTTATAGAACTAGAAATATTTTTGTAGCTATTCCACTGTTGCAATGCTAGGACCTTCCTGTAGTACCCAGGAAGCTCATTGTCCAAAGTATCTACGTAGTGGGCAGGCTTGGAGGTTACAGCACTGGTGAAACATTGTAGTTATCTTACTCTGCTCAGAATCCTGTATCCCTGGGAGCTGGTGTCTGAGATCTAGGCCAAAACTGACACAGCTTCCATGCTTTTACACAGAGCCTTCATGGACAGGGCATCTCCATAGCAACTGGGCAATCTTGACCTCTACTTTTTGCACAGAGATTTCCCAGAATTTGCAGGTGTACCACAGTCATGAGTTAGTTAAAGACTCTGATCCAGATCATCACACTCCATAAGTTTTTTCTTATGTATCAATTAAAAAATAAATTTAATTTGAATTAAAAAAATAAAACTACCACATAATCAAGCAATCCCCCATCTATGTACATAAAAACAGAAATAAAGCCAGTGCCTCAGACAGGTAATCTGTACAGAATTATTTATAATAGTCACCACAGGAAACAACCTGAGCCTTTGTGGCAGGTGAATGGTACAAAGGAATATCATGCAGCCTTCAAAAAGGAGCTCTTGCTATTTGCAAGAACAAGAATTAGTCTGGAGAACATTATGCTATGTGAATAAGTCAGGCCGAGAAGAACAGATACTGCATGATTTCACTTACATGTGTAGTATTAAAAATTGAATATATGGAAACAGAGTGTAAAATCATTTTTACCAGAGGCAAGAATGTGGGGAAAACAGGAAGATATTGGTCAAAATATACCAAGTTGCAGCAATATGGGATGAATAAGTCTAGATATCAAAGATGCAACATGAACATTATAGTTATTTAATAGAAATGTACTAACAGTGACTTTCACTGTTCTCATATTGACAAAAAGGGAACTGCCTAAAGAAATGGATATGTTAAATTGCCTAACTTGTAATCATTGTACTATATATATTATATGAAAACATTATATTGTAGACCTTAAACATGCATAGTTTTATGAAAAAAATAAAAATATTTGCTAAAGTAAATCATTTGAAAATCTCAGTTGGCTTAAGTCACATCCAAATTGCAGTTAATTGAAAATAAACTTTTGGAGGGCAGAGTTCTTTCCACATTGGTTATCTCCCATATTGCTTGGCATGAATGTCTACATACAGTAATTTCTCACTAAAGGTTTTCTATTTTAATTTACTCCATAACAAAAGAAGCCTACATAACATTGAAAAATTAGAACCAGGAGTTTTCTAAATGTATGCCAAAAAAAGAAGACAATAACATAGGAAGTATTATAAGAATACAACTTCAATAACTAAACCAAACAGTGATTTCTGCTCAGAGCTACAATATTCATGCCAATTGCAAACATTTCCAAATGCTCCAAGTGTGAAAAATGCTTCTGTCATGGCTGTTATAAATTTACATTTATTATTACCAAGTTGTTCTGGTTTACAATTGCATTTTCTCTAAGACCTAACTGTCCTCTTGTGTGCATAATTGACTCAGCTTGAATCCTCGGTCTCTGGAACATCCTTTGGCTCTGCTCATGCGTGTTCCCCTGTGGTGTATTCAGCACACCACACACCTCATTGTCAGGCACACCCACCTAAACCCTTTCTCCCCTGACTCACATGGGATTCTGCCAACCTCTTCATCATGGTCCTGAGTGACTATTCCCCAGTGGTCTTGCATCTGGCTGAGGGACTTGGAGAATCAGGAGTTAGGCCAAGAATTCCTGGATATCTCCCATTGCCAACTGGGACTAACATCTGGGTTGGACTGACCAGGCTTTCAGCTCCTCTGAACTGAGGAGTGCAATGAGCCCAAGTGTGTCCAGCATGACAGCTGACCGACCCCGTCTTAAATCCCTAAGCCTTCTGCGCACAGCTGGGATTTAGAATTCTTATTATTTTTTTCCTTTTTGTTTTTGCTGAGGATTGAACATAGGAGCATTGTACCTCTGAGCTACATCTCCAGCCCCCTACACACCTTTAAAAAAATTTTTTGAGATAATGTCTCACTGAATTGTCTAGGCTGACCTCATACTTGGATCCTCCTGCCCTGACCTTCTGAATCTCTGGGATTACAGTCACATGCCACTGCCCAGATAGAATTCCTCATTTGGTTACATTTTGTCATACTGTTACTCCCTTCTTTTTTTATTATTTGAACAACTGATCAATGAGGGTAATACTGCTAAGTGAAACTCAAAGAACTTTAAATTGTTATAGGATTAAAAAATGAGGTAAAAACATTTTAAAGTAATAAAGAAACTTTCTAACTTGGCAAGGCCCATTTTATTCTGGACATGACTGAAATTTAAATTATTAAAAGCAATGTTCTTCAATACATGATCTCAGGGTACTATTTCCAAAGAATATTAATGGTATTTACCCAAAGAAAAAGGGGGAGAAAAGAAAAGAAAAAGAAGGAGGGCAGTAGGCTGAGAATAACTCTGAGATAAACTAGATAGGTACACAAAATTTAAAAAGTTGCTTTATTGCAGAATTCTTCAGCAGTGTAGAGTGCACATTTAAGAAGACAGGGATGCAAAGTGTAGCATTTGATGCTGGAGCTTCATGGGGCTTTGTGTTCCACAATATGTGGTTAGGAAAAAATACCCTCTCAGGCCGTCACTACCGACAGGCTCAAGCAAGTTATGCATATGCATGATCTATCAAATTGCTGATCAATTTCATTTGCTTTAACTCTAAGACTGAGGAGGACTATCACTTGCATTTTGCATTGGTACTCTTACAGACTTAGTACAATAGAATAAGTATTTGATTGACTGAATTAAGTTATGGGTCATCAGCTAAATCTAGTAACATCAATTTCAATTTACAGTTTTTTATCCAGATTGAAAAGTAATGCAATCTTAATAATCTCCTTGGCCCTGCCTAGCACTTTAGCTGATTAACATTCACTCAAGAGTCCATATGAATGGAAAATTTGGAAAAACATGTAAGCAGGTACAATTGCTGTTAAAACAACAAAAATAAAAATATGATCTTATTCACCTAGTGATCAGATTTTCTCTATGTATTTCAAGAATCAACCAATACCTCAAGAAATGTTGAAAGTACAAATGAGATCATGGTGAATCCTCTGCTTCCAGTGACATAGCTGAGAATGATTTATCTTTTGGAAACGAAAAAGGAGAAACGATTCTACCATCATTCTTACAAAAGAGGGAGAAATCTGCCTCTTCCATCTCTGAGTACCGCATTGTGTCCTGAAACAGAATATTGAATTCTCTTATCTGTATGTGAAAGTGCTTTGAATTCTTAGAAATAAGGATATGATTTTATCCTTACGGGCATCGCATTAACGTTAAAAGATGATTCTGAGAGTGTTCTCTCTAGACAGATGGGCACTTCCCTTTTAGGGTTTGGGGTCCTGGTACTGAGTTACCAGACTTTCACAGACAGTGAGTGGTATGTAAAGAGTGTGCCTTGAAACAGCAGTTGTTGCTTCACATTGACCGGGGTATCAACAATTCCTTAAAGTTCTGAAAGTTAAAATCTAATCTCTTTCTTCCAGATGTGGAGGATACAATATCAAATATGAGAACTGAAAGCTCTCCAACTCTTCTGTCATGAAGGACAGTATTACCGTCCAGATTTTGACTAAGGCAAGAACACGGATTGTAGTAATATAATGACGAGTAAACTATTTTGACAGAAATCCTAATATAAATACAAGTATCATATATGTACATATTATATACAACATAATACATAAAATATTTGTAATAGAAAATAAAAATAGAACCAATAAAATCTAAATTTTAAGCATACTTTAAAATTATTCTTTCTATTTTTATTTTATTTCTTTATTTTTATGTGGTCTTAAGGATAGAACCCAGTGCCTCACATATGCTAGGCAAACATTACCACTAAGCTACAACCCAGCCCTTAAGCATATTTTTTAAGGAAACGTATTCAGAAAACAAAGTTAATTTAGTTAATTAACATGGCATGAACCTGTAATAAACCTAAATAATGAAATAAAACATTATTTGATCATTGTAAAGAAGTTCAATTTATCTCATAGTAGAGACAATAGCTATTCATAATAACTAAAAAGTAATTTTTAAATAATTAGGACAATTTGGGGGATACCAGCCCGGTAGTTTTCACTTCTATTGTGACTACACAGGAATCTGAGAGCTACTCAGGTAGGGGTCACTGTGGATGACCCTGCTCTGCCATCCTGGGGTTCTTTCAAAATAAGCTGCTCTTGTCAATCACATGACTGTCTGAAATCACTTACTAGGTGCCTGCTGTCCCCTCAGAACCTCAGGGAGTGTCTCTGCTGCTCCAAGACTGGGAGAACTCCCTCCCCAAAGTTTCTCTTCCTATTTTTTTCTTCCCTGTCATTGCTCACTTCTGATTTCTCAGCATGATCCATTCAAATGGTTTAGGACCCAGAAAACTCAATCTCAGAGCTAACTTTTCCAAAGCAATTTGATTTTTAATCAAGTTGCACAAATCTCCTGAGGGGCAAGGGAGCATCATGGCCTGGGAAGAGGGGAGAAAATACAGTCAGAACAAAGTAAATGATCTGAAATTCATCCTGCCACATTTGGACTCACTAACTCCCAATACTTATGTGGTTAAGCAAAACAACTTGTGTCATCCAATTTGCAATGGGTTGACCTTCTACATTCCTGTGACCCACAGTAGCAATTGCCCAACTCTGCTGTTTGCTCCCTTGCTGTCAGTCTATCAGCATAAACCACAGCGCCTTGTGAAGATCTACCCAGTGCCCACATCTCACCAGTCTCTGCATCACCTGGGCCACTGGGCTTTCTGTCAGTCAAACTTGTATTCTACATGGCCCCATCTGTGTTTTATTGTGTATATTTTATGCTGCTCTCTCAAAAAGTCTTTTGCTACCTTGGGATACACATTTCTTTGATTTATAGACTCCATTATGGATAATGATAAAGATTGTAACACAGTTTTTCATTTTTGTAATTTTTTAAAATTTTTTTATTAATTTTTTTTTTTGTACAAGAGAGTAAATGCAGGGGTGCTTAACCACTAAGTCACATCCCCAGTCCATTTATTTTTTATTTTGAGATAGGGTTCTGCTAAGTTGCCTAGGGCCTTGCTACATTGCTGAGGCTGCCTTTGAACTTGTGATTCTCCTGGCTCAGCCTCCTTAGTCACTGGGATCACAGGCATGTGCCACCTGTCTACCTTTTTTGTATAATTCTAATGGGATCTCCCAACATTCATTTTGTTGTGAGTGCCACACAAATTCTGCATATATAAGACTGCAGATTAGGTGAATAAGCTTTTATGATTTGAATGAGCTTCTTTTGCACATTTATACTTCAACTGTTGAATGTGTGTGCAGGCACATGTGGTAGAAACAAAGAATAAATAAAATATTTGAGTCAACCTCTCACTTGGAATAAGAAGTTAAACCTCATAACTGACAAATTGATACCTTAAAACCTCAAGAAGTTTGGCTGGCTGTGGTGGCACATGCCTGTAATCCCAGTGGCTCTGGAGGCTGAGGCAGGAGGTATCCCAAATTTAAAGCCAGCCTCACCAATTTAGCGGGACCCTAAGCAATTCAGTAAGCTCAAAATAGAACATAAAAAGGGCTGGGTGGGTGCAGTGGCGCATGCCTGTAATCCCAGCAATTTGGGAGGCTGAGACGGGAGGATGGCGAGGTGCTAAGCAACTCAGTGAGACCCTATCTCTAAATAAAACACAAAATAAGGCTGGGGATGTGGCTCATTGGTTGAGTACCCCTGAGTTCAATCCCCAATAACAAAAAAAGGGTGTGGGGGTGTAGGGATGTGGTTCAGTGGTTAAGAGCCCTTGGGTTTAATGCCTGGTGCATAAAAAAAAAGAAGGAACAATCTTATGAAGCCTAATTAAATACCTAGATTTCACTTTGCTAAGAAATGGAACATTTAAAATTTCTACCCCACACAGGGTACATAGGTAAGTCTGCATTTTAGATTATTATAGATTATGTATAGATATATACAAATGGATAGATAAGATACATAAAGATTTAAGATATATATTATATACATAACTGTATATATACCCACACATACACAGATATATAGATTGAACTTCTTTACAATGATCCTAACTAGTTTTAAGCAAACATTTGAGTAATTAGACACATCTTCATCAAAAACACTGATTTAAAAGATGCAGATAGAAAAACAGTCTCTTAAATCAGAAAGCCAAACATCATACTAGGTACTGTAAAGAATTCAAAATAGTCTGATGTCTTTGCCTCAACATAAATGCATAAAATAAAGCATATAACAATAAAGCCCCAAATACCATCAGGCATTATGTTTTTCAGACAAATGGTGTAGTCAATAAGCACGCTCAGATGAAACTTAGAAATCAGAAATCAGAAATCATGCAGGAAGTGTTCAATTGACCACTTTTGCCCCACTTATTGGCACTACAATTAAATTTAATGCTAGAATTGGAAGGTGATTTTAAAAAGAGATGGCAAGAAAGAAATAGAAGTGCAAAAGAAAAAGAAAAAAAAGAAAAGAAAAACAGAAGTGAAAAGGAAAGGAGAAATGAACATAAAAGTCTTGGAGAGCGAACGTCACCAGTAAGGGCCACTCTACTCCACTGCACCTGTGCCTGGTGCTCTTACTGGGAGGGAATGTGGAAATCAAGCTCATGTGAATGCATTGCTTAACCTAGCCTTGTCCCAGTTTTCCTTTCTGCAAAGAAAGGGACAGTCTCAGACCAATGATCATCAAGACTCCTTTTGGATTTCAAATTTGAAAATTCTATGAAAGGTGACACTCTAAGCCAGGTGGTAGCTGGGCAACTCAAGTATGTGTTTACATTCCAAACACATTCCTAAAGCACCCTGTGGAGTTTGAAAAGACCTCTGAATGTGTTCCTCAAAAAGAAAAAAATCTTTAATATGAACTGCTCTTTGGAATTTGTTAAAGTCTTCCTTTCTTCTTTTGTAAGAGACCTCTGTCTGAAAAAGCCATCTGGGAAGTATTCACCTCAGGGTTTCTTCCAGGGTGGAAACACTGTGCGGCATGTTAACCATCAGAATGAGTACAGATCTACCCAGTGGTCACTAACTGCCATCAAAACTTTAAATCACTTTCAGATTCAAGGAGACATATGTGTTGGTATGGGTCCCATTCAATTAATCTGTTTTAGTTGAACTCCAGAGTAAATCAAGGCTTAAGCCAAAACTTAACTAATACACCAGATTTTAGCATCTGGAAGGAGGACGATCCAAAACAAATTATATGATCCACATAGTATGTAGCTCTGGTGTGGTCATCTGATTCCTAAGCAGTGACCATTGCCTGGATGGATAGAATGAACTTTCAACCTAACAAATGACAATCCAGCAAACAACAGCTGTGTGTCCCTCTCATCAATGGACTATAAAAATTCAAATAAAATGAACTGTGTTTACAGTGGTTTTAACACTTCAAAAATGGTTATTTGTTTTAGTTTGCAGAAAATAAGAAAGCATGCAGCAATCACAGGATTCAGTTCCTCTTTGTAGATAAAATGTGCCTTAGAAAGGCAGGAAAGATTGATGTTTTCCTTCTGTTCGACTGGCTATTTGATTCCATCTTTATTTAGGTCCATCTCAAATCTTTTCCAAGGAAAGGAGGACTTTGTCTTAGATGGTTTGGCAATGAGGCTTAGACTATGTTTTAGAACTGATTAAAATGGAACTGAAAATTGCATGATAGTGTCAGAAACTAGCATGTTCCCATTTGGATCTCTCCATTGACTCAGCAGATTGTGCCCTAATCCTGCAGCACAAGGCACTTTCAGGTGGTTGCTGATTGAGTCCACAGATTCAGTTACAGCAAATGACACTATGTGGCCAGTGTCTTAATTACTTAATGCAGTCTCTGTGGGTCATGACAATATGCACATTAAAATAGGTGGTATAAATAGAACTGTAATGAGTGGCACTGCGGCAATTTGTATAAAAGCTGCTCTGCCTAAATGGAAGGTGTCTCAAATTCAGTTAGGCGAAGTGTTTCAGAGAAGATGATGTATTATCCTAAAAGCCATTTGGATGATGATATCTGTTATGGACAAAATGACCAAATAAAAAATTAAATACCTAATACATGAAAGTCTACATTGGGATTTGGATGTGCAGGGTAGTATTTTGCTTTGCAGCAAATTCCCTTTTTAAACCAAAATAGGGAAAAATCATGACGTCTAATTACTAAGCAGAGTTCAGTGAATTCTTATCTTGTTCTAAACATCTGAGGCTCATCTAAATGCTAAATGTGGAAAATGAATAGAGTAATCCACAAGTCAGAAAATCAATTTAACTACATCGTCTGTCAATATCCTACAAGTTTTAATCATCAGTAAAAAAGTCAATTCACTGGTTGCTTTTTATTCTTTTTGGTTATAGTTGATTTACTGATTTTAATTTTTCCTTTTTTCTTTTCTTTCCTCCTTTCTCCCATTTCCTCCTCTCTCTCTTATTTGATATAACAACATTTCAAGGAAGTCAAAGATGAAACTTTGAGAGAAACTCCTAGTTTAGCAGTCAATAGAAAAGGTCTCTGTTCTGTAGAAATCTTAGAATTTCTGAGTTGGGCGCAGTGGTGCATGCCTGTAATCACGGCACTTTGGGAGGCTGAGACAGGAGGATCAGGAGTTCAAAGCCAGCCTCAGCAAAGGCAAGGCACTAAGCAACTCAATGAGACCCTGTCTCTACATAAAACACAAAAACAATAGGGCTAGGGATGTGGCTCAGTGGTCGAGTGCCCCTGAGTTCAATCCCTGGTACCACCAAAAAAAAAAAAAAGAAAAAGAAAAAAAAGAAATTCTAAGATGCTTAAAAATTCCATAATAATTTAAATTTTGGGCCTTTTGTTATTGATTCATCATTTCATACTATATTACTATTAGGGATTACATATATTTCTATTAGGTCCTTGACAAACTAATATATCAAACTACTGAGACTCAGAATCCAGAATTCAAACACTGTGCTATGTCATTCAATATCCTTTCCATTTCTGGTTTTATTTATATAAAAAGAAATGCTTCAAAAATTACAAAAGCAGAGCCAGGTTGTTTTACCACAAGTTAATTATTCTCAGAATGTGATAAATGCTTTAATAGCCCTATTAGTCCAGCACTTAGAAGGTATAATATGCTATCAGATATATTTTATATTGATTCTGTGTGGTGTGTGTGGTGTGGTGTGTGTGTGTGTGTGTGAGAGAGAGAGAGAGAGAAGGAAGAGGTGTGTCCATAAGAGTAAGTTAATAACCTCCCAGTAAATTAATCCAATTTGCTATTAAGAACAAAGAAAAATACCAGAGCAACTAGTTTTTGATTAGAAATCTATCCATGATTAAGACATAGCCAAATAAGTTATCAGGCATTGGCTTTTAAATTGTCTAGTCTATTGCTAAACTCCAACGGCTACGCTTTATCCATGTATTCATTAGTCCCAGATCATGGGACTAACATTTCTTTAAAAATAAAGGAACTTGAACAATTCTCTTGTGGCATATGCAAACCACAACCCCTGTGCCAGTTGAATTATACTGTTGAGTAGTTTCATCTTCAATAGCAGTGATGGACAAGTTCCTCTTCCCTGACCCCACTGCCATCTGTCATCCTGAATTCCACCTACAGTGCATTGTATGAGCTACACTGAACAGGTTTCACCCTGGTCAAGGTCACTGCCCAGCCAATCAGAACTGACAGGGTCACTGCAAATATCCAAATTACTTCCAAATGGAGGTGCTGACAGATAATGTTAATGAGCACTGTTTTGTCAGACTTGTTGATGACCTCTGACAACATCTTTCTTCCAGACTGCCAAGATTAGTCTAATTTTTCTCCCTCTGACATTTAGGTGGTATCTGATACTTAAATGCACATTCGAAGGTAATCTGAATACAGTGTCTGAAGATGAATTTGCAAAAGTGATAAAACTGATGGCATCATTATCCATCCATTAGCTAAGAAAATATTTTATTTGCTTATCTTAAAAAAGATCTAAGCCTGCACCTCTGAGTAACTGTTATTGGAGAAGCGGATGTAAGATACACAAGTCTGTATGTTTGTAAGTATAGCACTACGATGATAGCAGAGCAAATAATCCTGCTTTTTAGCAGTAAGACATACCTTAGTTTTCCAATTGTGCACTGCTGTGCTAGCCAATGAAGTGCTGAGTGTGGAAGACGGTAGGTCACTCGAAATTATACTTTAGCATTCTAAAATAACAACATCTGCTTATGCTGGTGTTTGGAAGTGAGGACAACACTATCCAATATATTATTAAAATGATATTTTTAATAATATATTAAAAATTTCAGGTATTTTTACATTTCCAGTTAAACTTTCCAATAAACTGAAACACTTCCCAACACTTAAGAAGCTACATAAAATAAGGCATTAATTACCTTGTATGGGAGTGTGCAGGTAAAAAACCTACTAAAAGTAGACAACTGAAAATTCTACCATTCAATAAAAGTTTTATAATTTTGTACTTTAATTTTTAAAAATTGTGCTACCCAGCAGCTTTCTGTTTATGCTCTGTATTTTCACATACAAATATATCAATGTTATTTAAATCCTACTTTGTTCAGTACTTCTCTTTCATAGCCACTGGATTCTTTGTTTTAATTCACAAACTTATGTGAAGAGAAATCCTTACATGACTGCCTCCTCAATCCCCGTCATAGTTCCCAGGGAGATGTCCCTGCTCCCTGGGCTCAGCTTCTTTGTCTACATCCAATCTCCATTCATAAGAGATGGTTACTACTTGTTGTCTGGCTCAGGATTCTGTTGTTCGGGTTTTTTCTACCCTAAAATTTGAAGGTTGCTTCACAAGTATTTCACAACTTTAGATAAAATTACTTCAGAAGTACAGGAATTTGCTCAGAATATCTATAATATAAAAAATTCTGTTGGTTCCTAAAATATCACAGATATCACCATTGACATTTACTCTATTCGTCCTCTTATTTTTGAAGTTGTCCATGTGCTGTCTTCTTCAAAAATAGTTTTAATGGACTCTTTTACACTCCTTTCCATTTGAAATTCAACATCTATTTTTAAAAATCATTTACTATAAATATAAAGGACCAAAGACATTTAGAAGAGACTTATGATCTAACGTCTGGAGAACAAATCCAAAATTAACAATGAGACAAAAATAAATAAAATAGGAGTTTTGATATAAATACAAAGTTAAAAAGATGATTGGATCCTCAACATTTTTTCTCCTTTGTAATTTTTCTTGGATTATGTCATCTTTCTTGTGGCTTCAGTCTCTTTGTGGAGGGTCTTGTGGTCCCTGCTGGCTCTACAGGAAAATTATGTGACTGTCTCCTAATTGTATAGCTTATTCTTGCTCATGATGTAGTATTTACACCATGGAAATGGGCAAATGCTGCATATCAAGGCTTGTTTTCCCTTTGTATAGCAAGCCAGTTATTAAAGTATTGTCAGTTCACCACTGGTCCTAACTTCCTAATTCAATTCAAGAATATAATTTTTACTTTCTTGTCTTTAAAATAAGCATAAAATATCAGTAATTTTGTGAGTGATTGCTATGAAAAATAAGGAAAATTATGTTTTTTAGAGAAATCTTCTTTGTATATTACTCCAAAAGAGGCAAGCAATAATATGGAAAGTTAAATTGCATATTCTTAGAGTCTGCCTCAGTTGTCCCAACTGAAAACTATTTGTTTGGCATGGAAATGAAAACTGACTTTACCAAGAAGGATGGTGAGAAAAAGAGAAAAATGAATTCTCTCTTCTCTTCCTCCAATATTTACCTTGATCCTCTCAATCATCAATTATACAGTAAAAGAGAGCCCTGCCACTCAGAGTTGGTCTTGCAGAAAAGTGACCAGGGCACATGCGAAGATGTTGTGAGAACTCCAAAACCTCCACATTAGCCCCAGACCTTCTGAATGGAAGTCTACCCTTTAACAAAAGGATCAGAGGTGATCCATACAAGCTTTCAAGTTTGAGTAGTTCTGTAATTGAGATATAGGCCAAAAGCAGAGAGAAGAGAAAGGACGGGCAGGAGATGATGATGGGTTAGGCCAAAGGGACATACACTTAATTTCTAGGACCTAATATGCTGACTCCTCTACAAAGAAAAGACAACTGCAGACTAACTTGGGATGTCTTAATGACTTTTTTTTCAGATGACTTTTCTTTTCTCTATACCTGTAACTGCCTATCTCATTCCTAGCACCTGTTTAAAAAAGGTGATGTTGACCAGACAATTCTCTAATGCTGAAAATTTTAAAGAATATTGTCACTGTGACCCCAAAGCTGAAGCTCTTCATTTCTTCACCAAGCAGAAAATGAGGATTGAGGAAAAGTATATTCTCCTTTCATTTTGGCCCTGCTTCAGACTGAGGCCATGTGTAGCTGAGCAAAGCCAAAAGATTCTGACCAAAAAAATCTGGCCTAGTTAGACAGGGCAACTGAACAGCTGCCAGGCCATGAACTGGAATTCCAGAAATTCAAGCTCTTACTTATGTGATGCTGACAGGCAAAAAGAATAATTTTGGTCTTGCATGTACTTTTCTGCACTACATAACCATATCTCTAGCTCATTTATGTATATGGAAAAAGTCATACTTTGAGATATAGAAGACCTGACTTGGCTACAAAATATATGACCTCTATATATGTCTCAGCTTTATCATCTGCAAAATGGCTGTGTTTGACAGCTCCTAGGACCACCCTAGGCTTTCCACCTGTCCTCACACTTTTTACCCCAGATTATTGTGATCTGTAAGAACCACTTAACTAAAAACAAGTTGTTCTCTGTTCCAGCTGTTTCAGTGCGTTTCCCTTTGTAAGTTTTAAACTGTACATTCAATTTTCTGAAATATTTCCTCTGCTAAAATGTAGAGAGACATTGTAAATATATCCATATGTAGCCAACATTTTTAATCTAGACTTAATCTTTAATTTTCTTGTGATAAATGTAATGTCCTGAGACATTTCCTATGCTGTGGTTCTATGCTAGAGATTCTCATATCATATGATCAAATCATATTGTCTATAGAGGCAAACATTCACAGATAGGAAGACAAAGCTTAAAGTCCTTCTATGTATCACATTAATGTTTATTACCAAAAATTATCAGCAGCATTAAAGATCACCTAAGACTCATACAACATTTATGGATGGCTCTTTATAATAAAATAGAGCATCACAGTTCAGAATAATCTACTTACTGTCTTGCTAATGTTGTTTCTTAACATTAAGCATCAGCTTCCTCCTCTCTAAAAGATAAATAATGATAGTACCTACTTCCTAGATTTGAACATGAGAATTAAACAAGGTAATGCATATAAGTCTCATTCCTTACAATTAGTATGCACCCATTAATGTTAGCTTTATTGTCACTATTATTTTCCTATTCTTTTATAAAATCCTCGAATCACAATAGTTGCAATATTCAAATGCATTCAATATTTATTCAGTTCATCAAAATATAAATATCAAATAGCTTCTGAGTTTCACACACACACATGCATATACTATAAAAGCTCTTAACGTTCCTACTGTATTATTGGTAAAATATAAACCCTTACCATAGCCGTGACTTCTGTTATTTCCTATTTATTTATTTTTCTAATTTGGTCTTGAGGCCTCTCTACTGAGAGTGGCCATAAGCCTAAATAGCCACCCTGATAGGAAAGCCCTGAACAGTTTGAATGTGTCAGGTGGGACATAATGAGTGAGGACAACCAAAATACATGAAATATACCACTTACATGTTTCAGCAACATGATGGTGCCAATAGCACTGATGGGAAGTCTTGAGGTGGCTGTGGGCTCAACCAACCAACTGAGAGTGAGAGAGGCTCTGTGATGCCATGCCTTTATTAAGACCGGCTGGCATCATGGCCCAGGATTACCCACAGGTGCGTGGATTGGCTATTTTAAAGACAACCTGCACAAAGAGGGAGAGCTTATTTGCATGGCTCCGGTGTTGACTATTAGGTTTATTGTTGACAGCAGCTGTAGAGTGTGTGGGATTTTCAGTGAGTGAGATGAAGAACAAGTGGACCATATTACAAACCACCACACAAGGGAGAGGGATTTTGACTAGGCCAAAGGTGATGGTGTACAACTTGGTTTCAAATAACTTATCAGACCCCAAATCAGATGCCACAACTCTGTTAAAACAAGTGTATGATAATTATTCTTTCACTCTTTTAACTCTATTGAGCCTAAATTATATTTGTCAGCTCAGGTCCCTTTGGAAATCAGCCTGGGCATTACTTGCTCAAATCAATCAATTATTACATTTTCCTCTCATCTCTCCCTCCCTTAAATACAGCAAATGCTCAAGTCGTCTTATACTTATCAACCTTTCTCAAAAAGTAATGGCAGACATTATTTCATTATTTACTTCATTCACATACTCATGTATCTAACTTGATCTCTGCTATTCCCTAACATCAAATTTTGCAGTGAATTAGTGGATATTCTTTGGAGTAGCACAAAGTTTTCCCTGTTAACTATAGTGAAGTGTCTGTTCTATCCACTGTTAGTACTTAGGTGATAATAGGACAACAAAGTAAATGTGAATTTTCAACCCTAGTCCAGCATATTGCTTCCTGTTGAACCCCTAAGCTTCTTTTTCTATCTATAAAATTCATATAATAATGTCTACCAAATAAGTAGCACTATGAAAAATAGACTAGACAATATATAGGACTTAAATAGCACACCAAAAAACAAAGCAGATTTTTAAATAATGTCCTCTTGCTGTCCTTGTGATACAAATTAAATTAATTTACTGTTGTTTAAGTCTCATCTTGTATTATGACATATTTTATATTTGTCTTAGCTTCCTCTTAGATAATAAAGATGGTGATGTCTGTTTCATATTGACACAGCTCTCCATTAATAGCTCCCTAGTTTTCAAGCTGCCCAGCCAACTTACTGGTCCATGCTGAGAAGCAGCAGTGGAGCAGTACAGCAATGGAGTGGCAGCCCAGGTGGGTTGGGGGACATGCTTGGCAAGCATAGCCCATGACATGTGGAGCCCACCATTCAGGTGTGGCTGCAAGCCAAGGTGTGCCAACCTGTCAAGCCCAGGCATGGTACCAGAGGATTGCTGCAGAAGCCCACTCCATGCAACATGGTAGCCCAGAACCTGCAAGCACAGATGATACAATGACTTTAACCTCCTGCTCCCTGACTTGCAACTAGAAAATCGAAGTGGGGAAGACTTGAATGGAAGTCAGGACTCGAGAATTGACCAATAGCGTTAGTAGGTTTCCAAACCTAATTAGCAAAAATTTGGACTAATAGTATTAGTACATTTCCAAACCCTAATTAGCATAAGTTTGAACCAATAGTATTGGTACTTCTTTCAAACCCTAATTTAGCATAAGTTTGGTCCAATTGCAGTGACTTAAATACTATATAAACCCCAAGACCAGCACAATAGGTTGTAGAAAACTTGCTATCATGTCCCCTCTTGTACTGCAGGAGTTCTGTTCTTGGTTCTATTCTTCAATAAATCCTACTCTTATACTCATTCATCCTGGTCTGTGGATTTCATTCTTCTAACTTGAGACAAAATCCAGGAAAGAAGAAGAAATTGATGGTGAGTTGCTGGGGTCTGCTGCAACACTGGAAGGCACAGTCCACAATTAATAGCTGCAATGTTCCTCAGCTGCAGAGGCCTGCAGACTCTACCCTCCAGCAGAAGTGGAGGAACTCCAATCTTACCTGCCAGCAGAAGTAGGGAGTTGAGTTTCATCTCAAAACTCCAATTTCAATATGGAAGTCCACGGTAGAATTCTAATTGCTCACTTGATAAATTTTGTGAGTATTCTTCTTACCCTAAGGAAAATTCTGTAGATTTTCAAACTGACAACTGGTCATGTCCTGATATACATGCATTTATTATGGTTAATCTGAATTGTCAACATGATTGAATAAGAGATGCCTAAAATTAAGAGGCTTCTGGACGTCTTAATGAAGCTGTTTCTAGGGATGACTGGCATATGGGACAGCAAAATGAGTTAGAGACTCACCCTAATTGTGGATAGCACAGTTCAATAGGTTGGAGGCTTGGGTGAAACAAAAAGTTGGAAGAACAGGGAGGCAAAAGCAGATGCAAGCTTCATTCTTTTTGAGCAGGACCTGATTGCTGCTGCGATTGCCTAGCAACTTCAGACTCTAGCTCCTTCACTCTTCCAAAGTGGATTCTGCCCAGTGACTCTCCAGGGTATTTCCAGGCCTTCAAAGCTGGACTAGGGAGGCATCTTGATTCCTCTTGTTCTGAGGCTCCAGCTTCTTGGACAGAGCAGCTACGAGTTCCTCTAGCTCTCCAGCCTGCAGATGGAGATTGTGGGGCAATCCAATTTTTGGCTGTGTAAGCCAATTCAATAAATCCCCTTTTTAATCATATATGCATATTCATACAAGTGTGTACACACAAATACACACACATAATTTACTGTTGGTTCTGTTCCTCTACAGAACTCTGACTAATATATATTAGTAATTATCCTATTCTTTAGATATTAGTATCTATAAGAATTCATTATATACCATCAACAAAGGAAGACCACCAAATCAATTCAAGACATGCTTATTAAGCTATTAATCACCTATTATGTGACTGCTACTTTGCTAGTTACTAGGAATAAAAAGTGATTGAGATATGAAACCAATACCCTTGCTGGCAAGGGACAAACATAATAGATGATATGTAATAAACAGGGCGAGTGCTATAGTATAGTATAGACCAGACAATGTGGGACAAGCACAAAGGCACAAGGGAAGTTGAAGACGCCACAGAGCAGTGCTTTTTTTTTTTTTCCTTAATAAAATTATCTCGAGATAGCCTGCAGAAAGTTTTCATAGCTTCTTCTGACCAGTAAAAACAAGTGTGGACAATCTCAGCACATATTGTGTCCTCCCTCTGCAGTTCACTGTTGTCAAGTTTTTCTCATGACCCATGTTCGTGGCTTTGTGGTGGCAGTAGCAGGGAGAGTGGAGCCAAAGCTCCTTCAGGAGAGGTGAATGTAAGAATCTGACCTTTCTTTCCTCAAATTCATTTTTGCATTTTTATCCAAAATATCCATAATTATTCCTTTCATGACAAAGAGACTGAATTCACCTCCATTTTCAAATGTTTAGTGCCTGTTTCTGGTGAGAACATCTCAAGGCCTCATGTTTAAACATCGTCTTTTTAGAAAATTTCCCTCTTTTGTATAGCAGACCACACCAGGGTTCATTGTGAGAAGCTGTAACGTCCTAGAATCACTGCTTCAGTGCTGACCCATGTCCTAATTAAATATTGAGTTCCCATATAAACTGAATTGTGAATTCCTTTCTTCTAACAAAGGAGATTTCATCACAAACTCCATTCTTTAAATCTTCCTCGTTCACTTAGACAGCTTGTTTCTAAACACATTATCAAAGTGCATCATTTCCCCAGGAAATAAAATTAGGATTAAGTAACAGGGCCATTAAGACAGCTGGGATCTGCAAATAATTGTTCTCTTAATTCTCTTGTATTGTATCTTCAGCAAGTTATTTTTTAAGACCTCTCAACCACAGAGGTGGCTGCATCCTCACTCATTTAGAGCCATTGTCCATGTTACCCCAGCTTGTCTTAAAGCATCTACGAACGTTGTTTTTACCATCCTTGAATTTCCATCCATGGTTGTTTTGTTTCTAATAATGAAATCGAAATCATTTCTTCTTCTGGACATTATTAGATAATAAATCCCTCCTCACAATTTCTGCATATTCTGATTCGAGGACCACCTGTAGGGCTTTCTTCTTTTCCTTTTTTGGTGTTCCTTTATCCCTCTGGGTCATACTCATCCCTTGCCTATTCAATCCTTCCTTACCTTTGGGGATGACAATGACATCTATCACTCCTTCTCCTTATTTTAAAAGTTTCTTAGAAATCTATTATAAGTTGTAATACCTCTGGGTGAATGGAAGTCAACACAAATCTGCAATCAGTTTTTGATTCCTAGCTGGTCATTCTGTTTTCTTTGTTTTTATTCTTCCTATTAAAAAACCTCTAAAATCCAGCCAGAAATGTGTTGCATTGAATGGAAGTCACTTGTGTCAGTTCAGTGGCTTTGTAATGCTTAGAAGCAGACCTAAACCTCTCACCAGGGTCACCAGGACCCAAGTGCCTTGGTTTCTCTTCCTTTAGGGTCCTGTCTCATACCTGTCTCTTGCTCTCTCACAAACATGCAGTCTCACAGGTTTTCTTCTCTTTTCCTCAAATCTACCAGAATTGTTCTTTCTTAGAGCCTTTTAGCAGCTTGCTCCTCTGCCTAGAGTGCCCCTTTTCCTGATTTATACATGGCTCCCTCACCAGCCTTAAACTTTCCTCAAAGTACTTATCTCAGTCTACTTTTTTCCAGAAAGTAGACTTCACAAAGAAACTTTGTTCTATTCCCCACTATGACCTTCATGCCTAAATTACTGCTTGCTATATAGTAAGTATTCAGTAAATATTGGTGAAATAATGAATAAATGTCATATCCAGCATCAAAGTCATAGTAATAAAATTACCCAACATTTATCTCATATCCATTTTACAACAAGTAATTTCTAAACACATTTTACAAACTATCTCTATTAATCCTGAGACTAGCCCCATGAGATTAGTATTGTGATAATCTCAGAACTGAAAGGTTAGAAAATAGTTAGCTAGAAAGACAATACCTGGTATTCTGACTTCACAGCTTGATGTTACCTGGGCTATAAAGTATATGAGAAAGGCTGCTATATATACAATCTGTCTGAATGATCTTCCTTTCCTAATGGACATTTCTGAGGGAGGCTAGCTAATAAAATTTGAAAGATGCTTACAGTTTGGAGCCAGACTCTTCATCTTCCACACTTGAGTCTTTCAGAAGTCATTTAACTGGGAACAAGTCTCTAAAAGCATCAGTCCCTCAGTTTTGCCATTTATAAAATAGACTAATAGTGTCCACTTCAGAACATTCTGTGAAGGAAGCAATTATATATAGTGTATAATTTCACATAGAACTATTCACAGAAAATGCCCCACAATGGTTATTTTTGTGAGGATGTTGGTCAAAGTTCTGATGGTTCTGTAACTGCTGATGATGTGAAGTCCCCAGCATGATGTTAAGCTTCCCTGCCAGAATGAATTTAGAGTCAATGGACCACACCCATGGAGCTGTAAAGACAATGGACAGGAAGCTGTGGAATAGGATATTGAAGAATCTTATGAAAATTCAAGTTCTTACACTGAGGATGACAGCAAAAATCTTAGAAGACATCTAAGCTCCAGGGGAAGCGATCTCTTAACAACTCCAATGTTGGCAAGTGAATGGAGAAAGAACTCAATGAAAGGAAGCAGTGTATAAGGAACCTCCTCTTGGTTTGGGAGGAAAGAAGTTTAGGGTGAAAAATGAAGCCCCTCAAAGTGCATGACCTGATAGTGAATATCATACCATCTGCCGGCCAGTGTCAGTGGGATAAGGAAATCAGAGTAGTTGTCCTTGGAACTTCTGAAAGATATGAAGGGGTTTTGTGCTGGAATGTGATAATAGCACTAACTGAATTAATAATAACCATGTGGCAAGAATGTTAGAAGTATTTTATATATAAACATGATTTTACCCTTACGACCTTATGAGATGATCACTATAAGGAATCCAGTAGGCACAGAGATAGTAAGTAACACAAAGTCAGCCAAGTTAGCAAGCGGGTGCTGTGAGTCTATTTCAGTAGAAGAATCAGAGGGTTATCCTGGAAAAATTATAGAGATGGTGCCCTGAAGCCAGATGTTATGATTTGTACATGAGGCATCCCCCAACTATTTCTGTGTTAATACAGAAATGTTCAGAGATGAAAAGGTTAGACTATGAGAGTTATAAACTAATCAGTGGAGGAATCTACTTGATGGATTAATAATTTGAATGGACTAACTGGGTGGTAATGGTAGGCAGGTAGGCATGGATGGAGGAGGTGGGTCACTGGGGGCATGCCTTTGGGGTTTATATTTTGTCCCTAACCCACCCTCCTCTCTCAGTCTTTCCTTCCTGACTTCCATGAGCTGAGCAGTGCTCCTCCACCGAATCCTTTTGTATGATAATCTGTCTCACTTCAGGCCTAGAACAATGGAGTTGGGCAACCATGGTCTAAACCCTAAAACCATGAGACAAAATAAGCTGTTTTTCCTCTAAGTTGTTCTGGTCAGGTGTCTTGGTCACAGAGACAAAAACCTAATTTACCAGAGAACCCATTATATACTGGAAGTATAGGTACAAGTATTGAGAAGAATAATGATGATTTGCAAATCCTTTAATTAAAATATAGGAGAAACTCATCACACTGTTGACTAATTAATTAAAATAAACTTTTGATGGTAATGATGTGAAATATATTCATTAAAGGTTATTTAAATATTTGGACCATGGCAGTATAACAAAACTCCCCCAATTTTTGTCTAATTATGTAGGCATTTTTGGTCACTTTTTTCATATCTGCAAAAATTAGGAAGAACGTATTTTGAACTTTGTTTTATTCTCTCAAGTGATACTCATCCACAGATGATTTAGTTAATGGTAGAAAAGAAGCGCCATCCTTCTCATTGTATAGATTTTCATTTAAGATTTCATTTTTTTATATTTAATGATTTTGAAAATTTGGAAAATAGTTATATTCTTTGGTCAAATTGTGATAATTTATGAGTTTAATCTAAAAGCAGAACAGTATTTCTTAGCACCCTATTGTCATCAAATATGAATTAAATGATATACATATTTTTGTTGCAGAAGTATATGATAGTAATCTATCACAAATTTATAAAATTTATTATATTAGGATAAAGTTGGAATATATTAGAAATATATATAGGAAAAGTAGGAATAATATAAAATTTCTGTTACAAAAAGAGCATGTTCTTTGTTTTTTAGAATATGTACAAAAATTTGTACAATATTTTGATTACATTGTCATTAAAAAGTGATGTAACTTCTATTTTAAAATATAAAAATTAATATACAGGGATTATATCCTTTGCAACTACATGATTTTATGATAAAAAGTTTATATATTAACTTTAAAACTGAGTTAGGGGCAACAAACTTTTCAAAATACCCTTGTAAATACTTCAATGACAAAGGTTGAAAACCATTACTAAAACTCATGAGATACATTCAATGAGTAAATCTTGCTCCAGAGAATATGAGAATAGCCTTACTTGTCTGGGAACACACAGGAATATGTGGGTCCTATGTTTCTAAATTACTTCCAGGTTTGTATCCTAGGAAGATTCAAGATTTCAGGAAAAACACACACACACACACACACTCACTCACTCACGTGATTTTAGGGAGGAGGGGTGCTCCAGTCGTTTCCAGAATGTGCAAGAAGAGCAGCAAAATCCCTATTTACCTAAACTGTGTGTGTTTATAGTAGGATGCACACCTGAACTGAACCAGACTTAGCAACAGGAACAAGGGACAACTCAGGGGACACATGTGAACTGATGGCAAAGTTAAATAGAAAAATGATGTCACTCTAGATGCCAATATAGATAAATGGCATTAGGTATCTCTTGAACTATTTAGATACAATCTAAAGTAAGAGAGAGACAAAAGGTCAAATGAAGAAAATAATTTCTTGACTGAAAAACAAAAGCATATAAGAACTCCACTCAAATTAACTTAATTCTCACAACTACTTCATGAAATAGATATTATATTTCAGATTTAAGAAAAAACAGCAATCCATGAGGAAGTTTAACATATCCAGGTTATATTATTTATTAGTGAGGAAGCTAGAATAGGAACTTGAAGTAGAAAATTAGATTTGTTTTGGAATAACCAATAAATAGGATATAACTGTTCGTGAATCTATGGGTGCATAATCCATTGATACACACACATACATATATACATAAAAGCTTTCTCAGTGCTACACTAAGTGTCCCGGACATAGTATTAGATAGCATCTTCTTCACTTTTGGTTTCCTGTGGCCCACTTTTCTTATATGTGAGACAAAACGACTGCCAATTTCAAATCATAGCTTACAACAATTAACAGTTCACATCAATTCAAAAGAAGGTACTTTCAGTATCTAATTTCTTTGTTTGCCTATCCATGATATCATAGAGAAGTGAAGATGATTATAATTTGCTTCCAAAATCAATAGAAAGAAAAATTAAGATAGATAACTTCTTTTCTATATGTAAATATGTAAGAATTACATTATTACATTACGAAAAGACCTAAGAAAGCAGAGAATTAATCTCATGAGCCAAGGATCATAAGTATTTTGAAAAATATCCAAAGAAACAATAGGGATGACTTATTTTCATAATAATATCATCATATATCCATTTTGCATTGCAGAAATAATTAAATATTTGATCTCATAAAATCTTCGGATGACTTTTTTGTATGAATAACTCAGAGGGAAAAATACACTTAAGGAATAGAAGCTTTTGTTCTTGGAGGTTGCAAGGTAACCTTACATAGAATAAACATTTTTAATGTGTTTGTTATAATGTCATTCTTTAATAGCATTTTCTGTAAGTAACACTCAAGCATGGCAATGTAATAGCCCTGAGAAATACACAATTCAAACGATGTGGGAAGGAGAATTTTATGAGGTGAATAGACACAGAGAGTAACTACAAGGAAGATTGCATTTTTTTCTTTTTCTTATTCTTTTAATTTTTATTTTTTATCTTGGAGCTAGTTCTTTTAACTCTTGCTACCTGTGCACTGTGAGGATAATATTGTTGCAGAACCATAAAACTTGCAACATATTACAGAAGTCCCTCAAGAAAACAACTTATTGACAATGAACTTTACCCCATCTGCATGTACTTAGAACTTGTTGGGATTTATTTTGATTTTGCATGGGAGTTTGCATTCTTGTGCAAAAATCGGTTAGTTAAAAGGATGGTAGAATAAACTTTTAAGAGAATTTTTTTTCCTATAGATTTGCCATTATGCACAGAATTCTATGAAGGTCTGGTTAAATAGACATTTCCTTGTTTAGACTTAAGCTTTTTAACAAACTTAACTAGACTGCAAAACAAACTTGAAGGCCTCTCTTGACTTTAGCTAGCAGAATAGATGTAGGAAATTGCCATTATTTTTCCTTAAAAATTTTCACTTAGATCAGAGGTTTTACAAAGCATCAGAAATACATTAAAGTTCTGAAAATTCATAAATTATTTTGAAATTAAGGTTAACTTGAAATACAAGCAAGAGACATACTGAGAAATAGACAATTAAGGGATAGTGCAGAAATATTTGGTTGAAAGGTCTATTGAGACAACTTTGAATTTTTGTTGTTTCTCTTTCCTCACTTACATTAATACAGAATGAAAACTCAGAGGTAGACAGAAGAAAGTCGTAATGGATTTGTTATTCAAATGTGTCAACAGAGTTCCCAGTTTACCCATGGTTTCTTTTATAAAGGCTAATTTTATCTGGTAAAGTGTTACCTGATCACTGATTGCAGGTTCTCTACCTGGGTCACAGGCATTCAACTTACAGTGCAGAACTGAAAGATTTCTCCCTGTACTAATTAGCAAGATATCATCTAAAACAGGAAATATTATGATCTGATTGACTACTTATTATATGTCATCTTCTCTGCTAACACTTTACAGGTATGAACTCATATAGAGTACTAAGCAGACAGAAATTTTAAAACTTTCCTAAAATAACAGTGAATTTGTATTCAATTCCAGGTAGTCTATCCATGCACTCTTAAACTATATATATTTAAAAATGTAAACACAACATATTCTGAAAAACTCTCTGTAGACATCATTTGATGTACAATATGAGGGAAATTATGCATATTTTTACATATGTGTAAAATATTTGTAAATGTACACAGAAAACTGATGACGTTAGATTCAGACCTGAAGGAGGACTAATAGTGCACAAAGAGATTTACATGTATGGCTTGTAATCTCTAAACTTTGAAATATATAGATATATTACTTTTATAAAATGGATAAATTAATAAATAAATCCTTAAAAAATAATAAGAATTCAGTAAATTCTAATATGTTAAAAATAATTTAAGTCTACATTAAAAAAGAAAAGCTAAAGACATCCATGGGGGAATTCAATGTGTTTTATTTTGCCAAGCAAATGATTTCTTCCATGTCCAATTAAATTTTAATGTGATAACTACATTTTGTTTTGTTACACAGAATGAACATTCACTGTAATGACAGTTTCATCATGCTAAAATCTAGTCACAAACCTACAATTTGAAAAAAAGTGCATTTCTAGAAATTTTATATACAAAACAAATGGAAAACATACTAAATCATTGAATTACCAAACTACACCATACAAAACCAATCAACCACCGATATTCAGTATACATTAACACTATTTTTGAGAAAGAAAATTATTTTTACATTTGGCAGAGCTTTGTTGAAGAAGAATTTCCATCTTTTAAAAGTAATAAAAGTATATACAATTTAGTAATGGTCACAATAAAAGGTATTAAATAGTACAAATAATATTATAAAACTAAACACCATAATGTCTATAAGTTTGGGCCTATGTGAAGCAGAAGAAACTATGATTCTAGAACAATTTTGCTTTAACTCTGTACATAGAAGATATTGACCAGAGGATGGTGTTGACTTTATGTTGACACAGGCTGCTATTTGGGTGTGGAGTGGAAAAAATAAATATAAATCTTTTCAGCAGGCAAACTGTATAATAAACTGCTTTAGAGATTATTTTAGAATCATACACATTTGAAAGAATAGCTTTTTAAAAATGAATGGAGTGTCATTTGTGTTGTACATTTTGATAGTTATTTTTGCCACCTTGATGCCCCCTCTTAGAACATCAAAATTTACCATCACTTAAATTATTCTGAGATTCTGATCAATGACCATGTTCATTTGGACAATAGTTTTTGGTGGCAGTGGTGGTGCTGGTGACTGAACTTAGGGCTCTGCTCATGTGAAGCATGTGGTACCACTGAGCTATACCCACAAGCCCTGATCTTAGTTCTTAAAGTTTTCGTTAATATTCAAAATGGCCTCGCGTAGCCTCTTCATGAATTGTTAACTACAAATAAGATTTTTGTAGTAGATTCTGAATAGGTATATGGTGCAATTCTTGTTTTTACTTGTTAACATAAAAATGTCTTAAAAGTAAATGAAATGAAGAAGTAAAGGTTGTATTTTTAAAGTAATAAGAGAACATGAGGAATTTCTTCTGATCCTCCCATTTAATTTTTAATGTGGAGAAAATAATTTTAAGTTATTCTAATAAAACTACCCAAACATACAATTAGAAAATAATTATTCATTAAAAGATTGCCACAATGACCTTTAAAGATCACTGAACAGATGTACCAACCTTCAGTTAAAAGAATATTTGAAAGGAAAATAATATGATATGAATGAAAACAGACATTAGATCTTCTTAAAGAATATTAATTTTTTTTTACATTATACTCTTTTTCCTTTCTTGACATAATGAGCACCTCTCCATCACACATACATGAATATAAAAGAGAGGGTAGGGCAGAAAAATAAGTATGATGTGATTTTTTTTTTTAATGGGAATAAATCACAGAACCTGATGATTGAAGTTGAAAACTAGGTACATTTGTTATAAATTCCTCATGATAACATAAAGTTTTCTACTTCAGTCTTTTTTCCTTTTATATGGTTTCATCCACCATGGAGAAGTTTGATACTTCAAAAATGTTTTCTTCTTATATTGTTTAATTTGCCATACAGACTAGAAAATTAGAACCAAAATAGTCATCAATTAAATAATGTAAGATTATATTTAAGTCCATAATAATTTAAATAACTTCCAAACAAATTTTGTCTGGAAAATGATAACATTATAAACCTATATGCTCCATTGTTTTAGCTCCATCAAAGATCTTTAGGGTATAGATTACTCAGTTTAGTTCCTAAAACAAGAGAACAAAGATCAATGACAAGTATCAGCAAGTGACAAATTTTACAATCTTAAAAAAAATAGTAATTTCACTGGAAGCATAAACTCATCATTTTCTCTTTATGAATCTCATGTTTTTAAATAATGCGTAGATGTCCTCTTCCCTGTACATTATCTTACATTTCTTCTGATGGCATTCTGTCATGTCACATGCATTTACATGACTTTAACTACATGAAAGTTGTGAACTAGAATTTGTTTTCATATATAAGATCATTGACAATCAAAAATCTACACCCCCAAAGCAGGGAAGAAATACCAGTGTTACTACCCTTATTCAACTGAGGGATGTAACAGTTCTACTTCTGTAGCCACCACATTGATTTTGAATAAAAGATGAATAAAGATATAAATAAAATCTGGGTTAAGTTAAATATTTATATGCACCATGAGGACCATGACATGTCTAGTGCTAGTCAATATCATACAAGAAATGCATGCTCATTTCAGTTCATGTAAAACTCACTCAAGGAGTGAGTAATCACCGTTTCTCAGGAATTTTTCATGGGTAAAGAACAAGATCCTTTGCTCAAAATTTGATCTTTGAAGGAAGAGCATTTGTTACTAGAAGCATGAGCCCCATGTATGAAAACATTACGACTCTGGCAACTGATTTCTCCTGTTTCTACTTTTCCGGCTATTGATGAGAGCTTTTAACTTGCCATAGTCCCCTCTCATTTTCTGTAACTCTTCCCCTTGTTGATGTTGCTGTCGAGTGTCTTTGCAGTACTGATTAATCATCTGCATTTCTGAGTGGCTGAATGCCCCCATGATGTCCTTTGGGTGGAAAGGTATAGCCCTCACAGAACTGGCCCAGGTCCATGGTGACCACTTGTCTGTCACAACAGCCACCATTTCTGAATCTAAAATTTTGAAGTTGATCTTGGCTATGGTCTGCTTGAAGCTGTTTTCTGTTGCAATGCAGTGATAGAGTCCTTGGTCAGAATCTTGAACAGAGCGGATCAGGAGTCCTTGTGGAGTGGCTATAATACGTTCATTCAGCTTAACCTAAGAGAACAATACATGGAAGTTCAAAAAAACTGAAGACTCTATTTTCTACAAAGATATGCCTGACATAAAAACACTGTTCACTTTCACAAATTTGGCAAAACCACTGTGTATGAATTAGCTTCCTTCTCATTGCCTTTTTTGCATACTAGATCTTGTCATAGAGGTACTCAATTTGTTAAAGAGAGGGTATTTAAGAGGTATTATCCATATTGGAAAAATAAAGTACATTACCTTTAGATAGAAACATTTTTATCACATTCAAGTACAGATTTTGGTTGCTTTTGGTATCTGTATCACTAACATTATAAAAATGAAATTCATAGATAATTTTAAGTATTATTTTCATCCTGGAATTCTTATCTTTCATTTTTACAGACATACTCACTTACTTGTAAAAACATGAAGCCATTGAAAAAATTTCATTCTTTTTCTTTTATCAATAAATGAGTTTTCTAAATAGAAAAATATATAAGCAAAAATAAAGTTTTGATCATTTATACTACCTTTTGCGATTTCCTGATCTATAGGATGTCTAAAAATAAGCTGGAAGGACATTATTTTATAAATCTTTAATTTGGAAGGAAAGGCAATAAAAAGCAATGAGTTAATATTTAATTACTGTCTAGGTTTAGGCTGAAAAAATGATCAATGACCAAATATAAGCCAAATGCTTGAAATCCATGTTCCTTAGAGTTCAGCTATAGTGTTGTCCATGAATGAAGACATAAAAATGTACGACACACAGGGTAAGATATTACTTGCCATATATACTCTGTAATGTTCTGTACCTAAGGAAAAAGGAAATCTGCCAAAATCCAAGAGGAAATACATGAAAAATATTTTTCTAAATGACAAAATTCTGTGGAAATAGGTATTTTTTATTAATGAAGTTCAAATCAAAAACTGTTTTGGATAAAAAGTAACAATCACAAAAGTATAAGTGTAGTACTAAAAGATGGACAACAGAATATAGTTAGGAAAGAGAATTGTTACAAAGAGGTAAGGAAACCAATTTTTGACATTAACTAATTTTTAAGTTTAATTGTGCCTCAAAAATGATTTATACAATGAAGAAGTGTATTTGAGAATTAAAGCAAAGAAATCCTTTCTTATTTGTGCAAAATTGGAAAAAGTTTCTCGGGTCCCATGTGATAATATCCATATAACATTCCCATAATATTTATTGCAGCAATTTATTTTCTAGAGATTTATCTAGAAACCATATTCTCACAAGTATGCAGATATCTGTTTATGTATTTTATATGTATATAAATACATTTTATACATATTTATTTTATTGAATAAAATAAATATATTTTAATATGTATTTACTTGTGAAATATTCTATTGAACTTTTTATTGAATAAAATAAAAATATTTATATATATATATATTTTTAGTTGTAGATGGACAGAATACCTTTATTTTATTTATTTATTTTTATGTGGCACAGAGGATCAAACCCAGTATTTCTCATTTGCTAGGCAAATGCTCTAACACTGAGCTACAATCCCAATCTATATGTATTATTTTTTTAAGAAAAGCAAAACAAAACACAACCTACCTATTAGATGGCTCAGGTACATTGATTCATACAATGAAATATTTTCCAGTAAAAAAACAATAAAAAACCAAACAAATAAACAAAAAAAACAAAGTAGCTCCACATACACTGACATTAAAGTGTGTTTATGTGTGTGTGTGCATGTGAACTTTAGACTGTAGAGCATATTTGGAGGAGTATATAATGGGTGAATATATTACTCTTCATAACCTTATACTCTGCAAAGTAGTAATAAGTATTAACATGGAATAAGATGTTCAGTTCTCACTTTATGCTTTTCAGTATGAACTATTTGAATTTTGCTTCCTGAGATTTTATCATTTCTCTTACTTTAAAAGAGTTCAATTGTTACACATAAGTAATATGAGAAATAAGCCTATGTTGGTCTGAAATAGTAAGAATCAGGAAAAATTTAATGAGACATTAAGGCTTTATTTAAATTAGAAATATGTAGAACTGAGCTCTTCTTAAATTATGAATGGTTTCGTGATCATTAAATTATTCATTAGATTTTCATCAAAATCTTAAATTATTCTATTCTTGCTTTGAAATTGAAAGATAAAACAAAATACTAATAGTTCAGTTTACATTTTTGAGCATTCTAAAATAAAATAAAAGAAACTAAAACCATACATTCTATTTTAAATTTTATCATTTATTTCTGTGGCATATATTAAATGCACTATTAAATATACACACACATTCATATATAGTTTGATTTTAAATCATAGAAATTATATTTGTTTAATATTCTATTGAACTTTTTATTGAATAAAATAAAAATATTTTATCCATATTAGGTAATACTTGTTTGAAAATTAGTTACTTAATTCGCATATGTTCGTTTAGACCTTTCCTGGAAGGACTCTCCATGCCCACCTTTTCATGCTCTAGCCTACGAACTCTTTCTATATGGTAATCATCATTACGTAGTGACTTCTAACCCAGGATATTTTGCAAGGCAATTACAATTATACTCCCATATCCATTCAAAATAATTTAAGATTAATTAGACTGTAGAAATTCTAAGACTTATTTTATGACAGATTTTACAGCAAAACAAAAAACAGATCTCAAATAATTTTTAATTAAAAAAATTTGTAATTATTATAAAATTCCCAGGAAACCAGGGTATCTTAAGTACATCAAGAGCATCTTTCCTTCGGATAATTAAATGTCCTGTTATATAAGTGGTCACTGGGCTATGGTTTAATATTCCAGTAACATAGGATACACAATTCATTAAGCTACTCATAACTCTTTTGAATACAGAAGTCTGAAAGCTGGAAAGTATATGCCCCTATGGAACCAACATTCCAGGAAATTAGATGCAGTATCTGTTCTATAGCTTGTGAGGGTATACATTTTACATAGCCTTAATTAACTTGACATGTACAAGTAAAATTGCCCACAATAGAAGAAGTGCAGGAGGTTCTATTCTCCCCTTGGCTCCATCAGACTTTATGATGTACTAACAATGGTATAACTTAGAATACCCTAAGCCTTTATGTACATACAGTTTTTTTCTTCTTTTTGTCAGAACAATGTGACATGAACATTATGGAACTCATTGTTTATATCTTTCTATGCCTTTTCACAATGTCTCTATTTTAAAATAGTTCTTTGCAATCAGTGAAAGGTTATAGTAAGTGTCCTTTGGTTTGAAAATCTGGACGTTTTTTCCATGTCACTAAATAAAGGCAATGGACCCATAAACAATGATTTCATATATTACCTGAGCAAAACACAAGAGTTATGAAAAATAAAGCAATGGAAACATTATTTCAGAAAAGAAAAGTGCTCTTTGCCATAGGTTATAGATCAGTGTAATTTCTTGTTGGGGAATACTGAACTATTTTTAAAGCCCTCTTTTATCTTGAGAATTACACAAAGGTGCATTTGTGTGAGAACTTGGCTTCTGGATTTGCACATATCTTGTTTCTTTTACAAACGTTTCCTCACAGCAACACTACTGTCTTAGTGCCCAAGCTCTTGTTTCAGTCACTGTGTTAGAGAGGTGGGCAGGCAGGCGGAGAGGATTTCTAATTAATCCATCAATTCTAAGGACAAAGGATTTTAAAGAAGGTGGCACTTGTCATCTAGATGACATAAAAAGTTGTTCATATGTCTTTCCTTTTTCGTTTGATCCACATTTCACTGAGGGATGCTGATTTAATGCTCCTTGCAAAAGCTCTGATTGATTGCTGCTGGGCTGCATTACTCACCTCTTTCCTCCTGTCTTTGTCTTTCTGTAGCAACCACTTGATAGATGCCTGTGGAGACTTGGGGGCACACTCAAGGAAAGTGGTGTTATTTTTTACTCCATACTGAACAATTTCAGCTGCATTTCGATATGCTGAAGAAAGTAAAAGAAAAGGAAATAAAGAACACAACAGAATTTAGGGCACATTCTTCAATATTTATCTCTGTAAAATTGTCATTAAATATGGCAGCCAACAGAAGATGATCATGATCACTTAACAAGCAAACTAGTATACAGTGTTTACCAATTCTGTTCAATGTAATTAGAAAAGGAGAAGTTAATTAAGGCTATGTTAGTGAGGGAATCAATGTTTGCTCAGGAATTAACCTACACCAAAGTTGTATTTAACATCACTTTGGGCACTTACTTATTACGACATTCTTGTAAGTTAGTTTTTCTCAGCTGAGCAAACTGAGGCTGCATGTTATGTAGTGTAGTGACAGAGTTGGCAACTACCAGGCAATACTAAAGATAGGCTTGTCCCTCCCCAAAACTCATATTCAATATGGAATGGAGGAAATTCAGGAGCACAGGAAAAGGGCAGCAACTGTAGCGTGGCCACAGTTGGAGGCAATGGCTGAAAACAAGGTCCTTGGAATCAGTGGAATCTGGGGTGAAATCCTGACTTGACCTCTATTGAAACAAGTTACTCTATCTCTCTATTTCTTTGCTTTACTCGTTTCTAAAACATGTATTATAGTATTTTTGCACTTGTAATAAAAATATTAAATTAGATAAGCATTTAATATAATCATGTGGTAGTTGAAACATGAATAGAATCTACATAAAGCAGGTGTAACAATAGATTCTACTTTGGTATTGAGTTTTGAACATTGAATAAGATAAGCACTAAACTCAGGTTCTGATACGAAGTCATTCTCAATGCTTACTAGCACCTCCACTGCCACTGTTCTAACCACTGTTAACAACTGCTCTTATGGATGGGAACTGACTTTCCTTAAAATGTAAGGCCTGGACCTAATGCATTGTTCTCCATATGAAAATGTGATGTGAAGTACTAATTTATTCACCAAGTTTGACCACTGTTCACTTTTAATACCTTTTAGATTAAATCCTCTGCATTGAGTTAGTGGATTTCCATGCCTCACATCTTGTCTTCGGCTCCTCCTGCAGGTGCAGAAATGTGTCAAAAGTGACTTAAAATTATCTTTGCAATTATCCCACATTTAAAACATTACATTTTTATTTTACAAGCTTTTGATTGCCTGAAATTTCAGTAAAAAATGTTTGATATCTGATGCAGGTATCTGACATGTCTCATTTAATACATCAGTGATAGGATGAGTACTAATCCTTACTTTTCAATCTGAATAAAGTCTGTCCCTCCTCATCTACCATTTGTGGTGGAATGGCTTCAGGTCTTCTATTGTATGCATTTTCTGGGTTAATACTAGGTTTCATAATTGAGTATACAAATTTTTATTTTAAGGTCATTCATCCAAAATTTTTTAAATTGTAGCCTTTAAGGCATAAACTCACTATCATTTTCCTTCTTACAAAAGTTAGAATATACTTTTCTTACAAAGATCAATACCTTCCAGATGTATTAAAACTTTTCTCAAACAAGTGATATGGTGATAAAACATGAATATTAAATGTAAAGTTAAAGAACATTTTTTGTTTTCTAAAATAAATATTCCCTCTCCCTCAACTTTTTATTTTGAAAAATTTCAGTTCTACAAAAAATGAAAATATGAGTATAATGAATACTCATATACCTAGAGTCACATATTATCATATTTTCCACATTTATTTTATTCTCTCTTATATGCAAACATATACTGTACATGCACATATATGAAAACTTCTAGAAAATAAATTGCAGCATGTTGCACTTTTACATACTTTAGCACATATCTTCTATGTAATCTCCCTATGTAACATAATACTAAAGACATCAAAATTTATTTAGCATCATCTAATGCACATTGTATATTAAAATTTTCCTAGCTGTTCTCAAAATATCCTTTATGGATTTTTTTAAAGTTTATCCAGAATCCATTCAAAGTTCACTCTTTGCATTAAGTAGTTACATGTTACTGGTTCAAGCATTTTAAGAATTTAGCTATCTTCTACATAATCTGGTTGCTATTTAAAAGTTTTAAGTTATTTGCATTTTAATTATTCAATTTCTTGATTTTTAGAGTCACTGAGTATCTTAGTTTCAATTGTATTATACAGTGTGAAAAGCAAAATATAGCAACTAAATCCCCTGAGCAAGGCATCATGGATAAGAACATTGCTGTAAGTTAAGAAGGAAGAGTATTTTTCAAATGTGTGAATGGTTCCTGACACTAATGAAAATTATGCTTGAATGAGAATATCACTTAATGGGGTTATACATTAATCTTTATTAATATTTTGTCTTCAAAATAAATTAAAATACTCAGCAAGATGAACAGAAATATTAAAATCAGAGTAGTTATTAAACTTACAAAGCAAAATTAATATCAAAGTCATTAATAATGTAACATCTCATTTTAAGATTATAGAAATAGTTAAAATTTTATGTACTCCACATATTGTATACATCTCCTTAGGGAAATATAGGTATATATTTTTGTATCATTTAAGGATTCCTTTCACAAAAAGGCTGCATGTTCCTCCTACACTTTTATATTTCTATATAGACATACACACAATATAGTGGTAGCGTTAGGAACTCTTATGGCAATAAATATAATATGCAGTTTTATTGTTTTGTATTTACTATATTTTGAAATTGCAGCATTATTTACTACCAGCCCACTTGAAAGTAAGTATCATATGAGCACCATGTGAGCTTGTTATGGCTGACCTGGTCATTTTTAGCCTCCTAGACGAACAATGGCATTCACAATCTTTAAATTTATTGTTCTGTGATCAGAACTATGTAACGGATTACTCATTGAAAGTGTATGAACTCTCAAGCTGGATAATCTGAATTTACAGTTTCAACTTCCTGACATTCAAACATAAAAACACTATCATGGCTTGACTTATATGATGTGATCAGCATGAGTCTTTCTGTGTTTTGATTCCCAGGAGGGCATTCATACAGCATCACAAAAGCTGTTGGTAGGCAAAGTAATATTGCACATAGAATTTGAGATTTGCCACAAGTTGTCAATGTTTCATCATTATAGTCAGTTTCTTTGGATAAACAATGAAATAATTCTCTTTTTGTATAGAAAAGATATTTACTTGAAGATTGAACTGGTAATTTTATCTTAGAGTTTCTAATAATATGTCTGAAATCAGAATAAATAACATTAGACACTCAAGTGAAATATTTGATACAAATGTGCAAATATTTAAGATACTAGGGGGTATATAGAAAAATGTTAATATGTACATATTGATTACATTTTCTGGCTCTTCATAATAGAATTAAGATACTGCTAGAGAGATCTAGATAGTTCTTTAAATGATTATTACTTTCTCATCCCATGACACATGGCTTAATACCATGATAACAGAACAGTAAAAAAGATAAGATAGCTTCAGTTCTTTGCTTTTCAAAAAGACATGATTAAGTTCATAATTTGTGGTGGTAGGGGGACAATTTGTAGTCAGTGTTTATGCATCTCACAAAAATAAGTGGAATTGAAAGGTGGATTTCTAAAACATAAAAAATATCTAATAAAAATTATAGTCTATATATAGTGTGGAATTTTACTTGAGAAATATTTTCTGTTTACTAAATAAAAACAGTTGCTGTCCAAAGCCAAGGTCTTTGCAGGAGAGAAGTGCTGATCTCCATTTCCTTCAAGTTACATGTGCAGGACTATGGCAAGATGCAACTTACAGTCCCCACATCAATCTTCCTTGAAAAGGGCAATGCTTCAGCTTTCTTCAGCACTGAAGGACAGACTGAAGTTTACATTCCAGGAGTTGAAGATGCTAATTATTAGAGCTCCTTACCAAGAGACATTTATTGCCTTTTAAATGCTCAGTTATGGTAATAAGTTTAAAATATCACTGCTATTATATTCGGGAGTACAAAACATGTATTATTGAAAAATACCAACAGAAAAGTGGCCATAAAATCATTTTTAATTTGAGATTATATTTGGAATTTGCTTCCCTCACACTTTGTGTCCAGGTTCAGTCTCTCCAGCCCAGTATAAGTATAAAAGATTGCTTGATAATGAGGTCCTGAAATTTGATTCAGAATCAAAAGATGTTACCAATCTCATGAATATGTCCTAAAATGACAGAGAGGAACATAAAGTCTTTGAACACAGACATGACAGACTCTGATTTAAAGAGTGGGCCTTCTCTTCATATGGATGCTTGCAAATATAGAATGATCCAGGCTGGGCCAGATTCATGTTTCTAAGTGCCCAGTCAACATCCCGTCAGTATCTGGTAGACACCATTAACTTACAGCATCTTTCTCCCCACAAACCTGCTTCTCTCATAATCTTCCTTTTTTCAGGAAATGACATCTACAGATGTCCTTATACTTAGTTCTGAGAACTTGGATCATTTCGACTCCTTTATTTACTAATCTCCCATATCAAATACATTGACAGATTCCATGAGGATATAAAGTCAGACCATTTTTGCCAGTGCTAACTCTTATCATTCCTATGCAAGGCAATATTCTACTATACCTGGGTTAATACAGTAGCCTCCTTTCTTCCAGCTTGCACCCCAATCTCTTCCTATCCAAGGGCTCCAATGTAAGCCAAATCCATCCAGTGAACTCTTTAAACCATAAGTCAAATGGTATCACTCATGTGCTCAAATACTCTGCCATTTTAACTTTCATTATAAATGAAAGCCCTTCAATTACTTATAAAGTCCTACACCATCTGGCACTGTAACTCATTTCTTCCTACCTTCCTTTTTCTCATTTGAGGGTAGCCTCCTTAGCTTTGGTGTTGTCTTTTGACCAATCCTGGTACACTTCAGGAATATTATTCTTTCGGATAAGGCCTCAGGGCCATTCCTCACTGTGTTCAAGTCCATGTCCAAGCACTATGACCCCAGAGAGACCCTACCTGGCCACCCACTGATGTCCCAACCGCTGCTTCCCACATGTTCTACCTATCTTCTCTCCTTTTTTTAGATACTTAGACTTTATTCTTATTTGATAGATCAGAGATTTTCATTATTTATTTGTTGCCTGTTTTCTCCTTTTGGAAAATTTTATACCTGAACTCAAACATTTTTTGTCTTTGGTGTGGTTTTTTGCATGTAATATGCCCAATTGCTAGAAACGTGTTTAAAAAATACTTGTCCTGTGGTAAATATTTGTTGAACTAATGAAAAGGATCAAAATATTCTTGATATGCAAAAGTACTTCCATAGGGTTATTTTAATCTGTCCATATAGAAATTTTTCTGTTATATGGAAGTAGAGCCAGAAAACACCATCACTCCTGCTCTTTACTCAAAAGATTATTGGTGTTTGTGATTGGTGCTATTTACTCCCTCTGCTGACCCTAATTTTTATAGGTTTTGTCCCTATCATTTATTGTAGTCCATATCACAGGATGATTGAAAATAGCTATGACCTTGTCTGGTCCTGAAATCTGCATGTTCTTTGTTTCTCAACTAGTGGTCCCTTCCAACTTGCTGCAAATTGATTCAGTGTTTCCTATTTATTTATTCCCCAGAATAAAAGGTATCTGTGCTTAATGCTTTTCTCTCTTAATCTATCCAGCAATCATACATTCTCTACTCAAGGTTTATCAAGCAAATCAGGTTACTTTTCTGGCACAATGTTCTAGACCTTATATAACAGAGGTAGTTTCATTCTAGATATTATATGCCTTTCACTAATCCAATTAATTTGTTACATACTGGACAAACATTTGCTTATAAAGTAATTAAGTAATGTAGGGAAACCTTAGGATTAAAAGGAAATATTAAAATGTAATTAAATAAACTAATTAAAAAAATAAAACATATAAGACAAAAATATGTATTAAAATATGTATTACTAAACATATAAGACCAAAAAAAGTATGGTACTTTCTTCATTTAAATATTATTTGTGGTGCTGATCATAGCTACTGTTCTCATGTCATTTTTTATGAAAATGGCAATACAAGTGGTTCTAACAACATGGAGCACTTCTGTACTGTTGGTAACATCAGTTTTGATTTTAAGTTAAATGTTAAGTGCTCACCGCTTCCCAGTTGGGTAGAACCTAGAGCAAGAGTGGCCATCCCAGGCACAGTAAGGATCCCTTGCCAGACAGCAGTCAGCACAGGCTGTCCCATAGATGTGGCAGCGATGCAAAGACACTTGGGAAACCCCTTCATTGGAGCTCACATACAACTGTTGCTGTAAGAGAAATGATGGTGATTTATTTCAGGTGTGTAAGTTAGAAGACATTCAGCAGACAATATATGCCCACAAACCCTTGCATTCATTTAGAAACAGACTAAAAACAAGAAGCAAAGCACAGAAGGATATAAAGCTAAAATAAACAGAATTTTCTTATGTTAATATGCCTATAACATTACCACTTTCCTGCTTAAAAAAAAAAAAAAAAAAGCTCAGAGCACCACATGTAACAGTAATGTGCTTTAGACATTGGGATTCATTGTTCACTCAGATGTGAGCTAATATATTGTAGATTTAAATTACGGTGTTTTCTTTTCTCTGAATGCACTTAGCAAAGCACAAGGAAGTATTCTCATTTTTCAAGTCTGGCAACACATTACTTTGAAAATTTTTAAAAGTCGAGTTTAAAATAAAGGGCACTTTAACAGAAAATAAAAATAAAGGACATTTTAAGTTTACAAGAAAAATAGCAGATAGTAAATATTAGATGAAATGAAAAATAATGTCTTTGAAAGTAGCGTATTACTCATTAAAACTATTTTAAAAATTATTTAGAATAATGTTAGCATTTACATTTAAACATATCTTAAACTTTCTGCATGACCCAGTAACCTTCATCACCCCAGGGAAGTCATGAATATTTTATCCTCCTTCATTTGTGGGGTGTCGAGAGCATCTTAAGATACAACTCCAATGCCTTTAGCTGTGAATAAAAATGTTCTTGGGAGTCTTTAAATGACACTCCTTATTTTCCAAATGACTGATATTATATAATTCAAGTCAGCTCAGAATCTCTAAGCTGGAGCTTGAATAGATATAGCTGTAAGGGAGCATCTCCCACATACACGTATGCTTTTAAGAATTAAATCAGTGGGGGCATCATGGGTCCACCAGGCTCTAAAAGCTCTGCAGAAAAACTTCCTGGGTTCCAATCTCAGCCCAGCCTCAAATCCACTGTGTAATTTTTCTGAATCTCAGTTTCCTTATTGGTGAAATTGGGACAGTCCAGCACTTGGCCCATAGTTTTTGTAAGACATAAATACTGTTGGGGCTCCTACCACTTAAAACGTTTAGAATAATTTTTGGCTTGTAAGTGCTCAATGGATGGTACTTTAATTGTAGTAGTAAGAAAATACCAGTTAAGAGACTACCCATCCATGAGTTTTCAATTCTACTAAATCATTTAAATCATATCTCATTCTATAATATTTAATGAAATTATATTATTCAGATCAATTGATTTTTCAGAAATTGTGCTCAAATTGATTGACATTTAAATGTTCAAATTATAAGAAAATAATTGCATGTTTTAAGAATAAACATTTGTGCAGGAACATTTGAAACAAATGTTTATTGAATAAATTATATAGTGAATGTATTAGCCTCATTAAAATGTTTTAAGCACACTAGTTTAGCTAAGAAAAGAATGCACACAGTTTCATCCTAGATAATTCACTTTCTATTAATCCAATTATTTTCTGTTATTTGAAACACAAAAATAAATTGAAAATAATGGCATAAAATGAATAATGAATTAGTTTGCCTACCAGGAAAGGTAGCAAATTCATGGTATTTAAATATATATAAAATGTCCTTCATAATTTTAGTCCTCTGACTTGAATAAATAATGCAGTAAGCAGTTATGCAAATGAATTCTAAAAAGTCAAATAATCACCCCTGCAATGAAACATTTTCAACTATCTATAAGACATTGGAAACCAAGGTAATATGAGAACTATGAATAAATCAAAAGCTATAATTTCATGTAAGACTGAGAAAGCACACAACTGGTTTTGTATCCATTTTGAATTTTGCTTCTATACTTTCTCTTTGCATTAGATTGCTGTAAACAAAGGGATTCCCTGCAGACTTCAAAGACAATTCTGACTTGGGATCAGCACCCTAGGACATTAGGCAAAATGACAAATGGCTTCTTGTTACTTGGGAAAATGTTTGCTATGCACCATACAAACATTTTTACAGATGAGATCTTTAGCTCCATTGTACCTTATTTATTTTTTCTCATAAAGTTTAGTTAAGTGAAAGAGTGCAAGACTAACTATGGAATACTACATCATCTCTACAGATCAAATGTGGCAAAGACCATTAAAATTATGTAATCAGTTGTGCAAACACATAAAAACTTTATTCTTGATTCCAAGAAAAATAAGTCTCAGGCTTTGACAGATAGCATTTGCCGAAGACTCACTTTATTTTAGGCAACTTATATAAATCAAATCCTTTGTGAGTAAGGCAGTACCTTGCAGATGTAGAAACCTAGGACAGAGAAATTAACTGATTTGTCCAAAATTTACAGTCATGTTGGGATTCCAATGTATCTCAATCCCCCTCTGAAACTTATTCCATTCTGAGTACACTATTCTGCCCCCTTAGAACTTTTATAGTAAGAACTTTGGGTGTTAGAGAGTATGTGTTTTGTACATTTAGACCATGGTATGTTTGCCTATGCAGGCAAAATCAAATTAATTAGAAATTTCTGATAATCATAGTCAAAAATTTCTTCCTCAAATCCTGGGCCCTTAGATTTGAGATATTCAGTTTTTTAAAATATGTATAAACCCTAGGAAATAGCATTTCCTTAAAAATAACCCTTAGAGAATATATTGCACATTTCAAGCATGTGACAACAGTAGGAACTCAAAAGTGGATTGATTACTCATTCCAAGCCCCTGAGAATGTTGTGATATTATAGTAGCCCAAACATTGTGCTAAGTTCTTCCTTCAGAAAGATTATTTTCTATTTTAGTTGGCTTCACACAATGTAATATTTAAGAATATAAGATATACAAAATGTTGGAATATCTTTCTGTATATATGTTCTGCTCTGATGAACTTTCATACAAAAATAAACATATTCAGTCTTGCAATAACAGCTTGTAAATTTCCTTAAAAATAATCTTTGTAAATTCTACATAAAAATAAAGGTGATTTTATGGTATACTTTTACTAGTATCATTTATTTTGTTAATAGAAAAACTAGTTTCTCAGAAATTATAAAATATATTTTCATAATAACAAAACATTTTAGTATGTAAAAAACATCAAACTGGCTTAGTTTATTACCTTTTTGGATGAGATTTTCATTGTTGTTATGGGAACATGATTCTAAAAGATTAGAAAACATCATGTTAGTTTCTCCTTAAAAAACATTTACATTATATTTTTTAAAATAAAAACTCAAAATCTCATTATTTTTTATTACATGTATATATTTTTCATTAAAGTACATTTCTCTTTTGGGACTAGAGATGGATTTCTCATACAATATATACCTAAATTGAAAAAGTAGTAATTATATCACATTTTTCATTATAGGCATTAGAAAAAACATAAGCTTGAGAAATTTGAGGTAATTGAGAAAAGTGTATTTTGAAACATTGAATATGGAATTGGATTTGGGTACTTGGGTAAGGAGGTTGTGCACCTCATCTGACTTCCCCATAGCACAGGCACTCTGCATAAGACACCATTGTTTACCTGCCAAGTGTTTTGGAAAGATGTATTAGGCTGAACCATATTAATTAATTCTCATTGTTGAAAACAAAGAAATATTGTTAGCAAAGTGTTTCTTTTGGTAAGTGTGAATGAGTGAAAAAGAACCTAAGAATTTTCTGAAATAGTAAATCTTTTGAAAGTCACTCTATTCATAACTTTACTTCTTAAACATTGTTAGCTCCTTTTAAACTTAAAGTTAAATTCTCATAACCTGATGGAGATCTTGAAGATTTATTTGGGTAATTCAAATGGTAACAAGCTCTCAAAATCTAATGTAACCCAAATTTCTGTGTTTTCTGGAGCTACAAGTATTTATAAATACTTAGAAAAAGAAATAGTAATATCTTTAACTCTCAATTGAATAAATTTTTGATTGTCCTTTATAAACACACACACACATACACAGGGTTGCTGCTTATAGCCACGTAGGCAAGTATTAATAGTCAAATCTTCAACCTAAGCTTAGGGTACCTAGACTTATTTTCAGAAAATATGGAGAGGAGTAAAGAGAAGATTATGGTTCTTCACTGTATAAAAACAAAATAACTGGTTTTCAAAAGTTACATTGACTTTTCTACATATCAGTTTGACAGGCTAAGGATTCATTTTTTTCAATTTAAATACATTATTTCCTTACATACCCAACAAGGTATATAATAAACACCCAATTATTTTTACCTCAGTCAAGAAAATGTGACATGAACACCATTTCCATGACAGTTACTGTATTTGGTAACTGTATCTATTGATTTAGCCATATGAATCACCGGCACATGTGTCCATATGAAAACTCAAACATGTTTTAGTGGCTTTCTTGGGCTGATGTTACCCCATGCATTATGACTGACTCTGATTTTCCCCTGTGTTTATTCTTGTTGATGATAACAATAGCATAACTCACATAACAGACCATAAGTACTTCTCACTTGATCAGAATAATGCACATTTCTTTAAAACTGTTCCATATGGATGTTTGGGTTTGTGTTAAACTCAATCAACATTTACTGATTAAAAAAAAGAGAGAGATTTCAGTATTATAAATGAAGTGCTACAATATGGCATCTATACTATCTTCAGAAAACTCCAGAGTAAGGCATATTATATTATTTTGGCCAGTCAGGTTATCTCTATTGCATTGTATAAGGAAAAAAAAAACTATTTACATATTGCAATTTGGGTTAATCTAGTGAAACAAGCAATTTCTTTATAAAACAAGGCATAGAAAAACTGAACAGATACAGGTGATATTATTTGATGAGTACAATTTTAATACAGTGACATGAAGAACCCAATCCCAAAGAGAGCTTAGCATTAAAGATTGCAAATTCAGAACATGCTGAAAAATCTGGCAGAGTTCCTCACACCTTCATTTCACTTCACTCCTTTTTGTATTTGTTTACTATAACAATTAGCAAAATTTAACATTAGCAAAATCTAAGCATTTACATACTTATAATTCAGCATTTTTAGTGACCATGGCCATGTACACCAATGAGTCAAGTCTTTGTAAACTCCCCAACACAGCCAAGCAATTTATTAGACTAGTAATATTCTGCTCCTGGGAGTTCTGAAGTGCTACTTCTACTCAGTCATAGGTTGACTCTGATCTTTTGTTGTCCCTGAGCCCCTGTTTCTTAATTGATTTAGATAAAAAAAAAAAAAGGTCTGCAGCAGGATTGAATCCATGCCACAGTTTCTTTGCTATTCTAATGGATCCTCCTGCTGTTATTTTCCCACCTTTCCAAATGCAGGTAAGAAAGACCACTTGAACTTCAATGACTGATACCATAAAGAGAAAAGGGCTAGTCAGGACACCACAAATCCCTCCTCCTGGTCCAAAGATAAAGAAAGAATGGGGCCCTCTACCCCAACCAGGTGAGATCTTAAGAAACTCTGTATTTCTCACTGTGTACAATTTTTTTCTTTTTTCTTTTTTGCTTGTCTTGCTATTCTTTCTTCTACTTTTTTTTTAAATCCAAAGTTCAAGGAAAAGAAGAATAAAACAATAAAATCTCAAATTCAGATAGAACATAAACTATTGAGTGGTAAAGTACAACATTGTTTAAACAAGAATGGCATTTGAATTAAAAGCAATAAAACAAGAGAAAAGCAGTTTTTCTTGAACTTACTGGTCACAAAAATATGAGAAAGTTTATCTAACAATCAATAATGTGAAAGTATTTGTGTTTCAGTGGCTTGTGAAGCAAATGATAAAAGCACTTTTATGAAAAAGACTTCTAGACCTTGACCACAAGAACTCATTTTTTAAAAATAATGATGACCAAAATTCTTCAAGTTTGATGAAAGCTGAGAAAAAAAAAAAAGGAATCCTTCTATGTTAAGATAACTTGAAGTGTAAGAAAATACTTCACAAAAATATTTGTTCTATATTTCTCATTTTATCTGATGTTTTCCTACCCTGAAAAATTTATGACATTCATTTATTTGATCTTTTATCAAATATTTTTTCCTCCCAAGTGGCTGTAAGATTAAAGAATTGCATTTTTCTTGCATGTTCTGAGATTAATAGAAGAGATGATCAGACCTTAAAAACTTCCAGCTCCTCTAGAATGAGCTCGCCACTGGTGGAGCTGTTATTGGGAAGAACCACCACCTTTTGCACAGTCCCCCGATCTAAATTAAAAAAGAGAGAAAAAATGAGATGTTATAATTTTTTTAGAGGCAAGAAAGGCATTTAGACATAAGACAACTGGCTGAGAATTATTATTTATGTATTTGGTCATCAAAAATATATTGAATATGTTGAGCAATTACATGGAATTTATTCCAAATCTTATATATGTAAATTGAGATTATGTAACATTCCAAAGGAACTAGTATGAACATCTTATATCTTGCACACATTGGGTATAGGCATAACTATGAGAGAAGGAAAAAATGTCCAAATGACTGTAATCTAAATTTCTGAACAAAGTATATGTTTTTGAAATATAATGTGTAACTTTAAGTTTGGTCCTTAAGAATATTACTTGCTACTCCAAAGTAACTTTGTAAAGTGATGCTCCAACCATTTTGTTAATAACAACACATAATGATTTCATTATCTAAAGACAGATTCCTGTAAATACATTTTTATAATAATTATATAATAAATTACTAGTACTGGAAAACCAACATTTGAGCTGTAGCTGTACATGTTTAGATATGGTGAAACGTTTCACTCACACTTCAAACTAAGGTTCTAAAGAGAAATGTAACCATGGCTTTATTCAGGTGTGAATATTCATAGGATAACCATACTGTTTCTACAAATTTACTTAATTTTTGGCATATTTAAAACATCCAACATTTTTGGATGTTTTAAAATGCAGGGAAAATTATGAAATTAGATGGGCCAAATAAACTAAAGCAAACACAAAATTTACTCATATTTCCTAGGACAATAATACTGATGCCTAAATAATTGTAATGGGTACAGAAAATGTTACTTAGATCAAAATTTATGATTGAGATAGTTTTATATACTCATATAAGCATTTTATACACATATTGTTATGGTACTTTACCAAACACATAAATTTAGTTCTAAAAAAACTTGGTTGTGATTTAGTCATGTAAGATTAAGGTAAATGTGTAAGTAACATGGTGAAGTAAAAATATATTTCTATTAAAATTATTAATGAACTACATCATAAACATCAAGTTATTACTCTTTCAAATTATCGCTGTGAATTTATGATTTATAGATAAGCATTCTTATCAACAGATAATATGGCACTTTTTAATTCTGTTGAAAAATGTTGATAAGAAGATTTAACTTGAACTAAATAATATAGTACTTTATAACTAGGAATCATTTAGTGATTAATATTGAAAATCTCAAATCTCCCATCTCAGATTGGCTTCTAATCCACAGGCAAGAGTCATCCTGACGTGAAAGATCCCATTTCATGTTTACAGTTTGTACTTTATGACCTTCATTGAAAGACTCAAAAAAAATCTTAATAGAAAACATAAATTCAACATTAAAATGGTAGAAACAGCTAGTTGTGGTGGCACACGCCTGTAATCCCAGTGGTTTGGGAAGCTGAGATAGGAGGATCACAAGTTCAAAGCCAGCCTCAGGAACAGCGAGGCACTAAGCAACTCAGTGAGACCTTGTCTTTAAATAAAATACAAAATAGGGCTGGGGATGTGGCTCAGCGGTTGAGTGCCTATGAGTTCAATCCATGGTCAAAACCCAAATAAATAAATAAATAAATAAATTGATGGAAACTAAAAATATAAGAACCTACTAAAAGACAAGATTATACAGAAAAAAATGTGACAGAAAGAAGTTGCCAGAACAATCTCTAAAACCTGTGAGGGTTCAGCATATGAGCATATGAACTTAGAAGTTCAAAGCTCATTCTGTAATTTAAAATCCACTGTTTAAACTATACTGAGCAACAACACTCCTAAAGCTTTGCAGGCTCGAGGAATAATTTAAAATCTCTGAAATTTCTGATTCATGAGCAACTGCTTTAGAATCATCCCTATATTTTAGGAATATAAGTGATGTATTGGAAGTGGGGAAACTCTTAGGGATGCTGTGCAGAGATACATCACAACTGAAAATGGACAAATGTAGCTGGGCATGTTCCTCACTTTCTATAAACAATCCATTACAATAACATTGTCTATTGTAATCCATTACAATAGACATCTAGGGGAATACAACATACCAAACAAAAAACAACAAAACAAAACAAAGCAAAACAAAAACACTATCAGAAAGAAAGGAAATTGTGACAGCTACATCAATATTTGTGTGGTACTGTGTATGCATGTATGCACATACAGGCCCCTGTGGAAATGCTTCTTGAATGAATTATTGGGGATGAGGTACAAAACTTTTGCTTCAGGTCATGTTATCATAAATATGACACTCTTTAAAAAGAGAGGAGTTTCAGGGTTTCCTGCTGCTCCTCATAAGGATCACTATTGTTCTCCATAACAGCAATGGCTTCTTTCTTGAGTAGCGACTGAATAGAAGCTAGGTATAACTGTATTTCCAAGGAAAACTGCCCAAAAGGTTATCCTGATTACAAAAGTTTTCAAAGATAAAACTACCAGTTCTAAAAAGAATTGAGCAACTGGCTTGATTTAGCATTCCATAATGTATACATATATCAAAACATCATATAGTACATCAAAAACACAATTTTTACTTGTCAGTTAGGAAGAAAAAAATTGAAACACAAAAAGAATTAGTAAGTGCTCTCACATGAGACAACTGGCTACTAAATTTTATTAACATAATATTTTAACATTATGAGAATAAAATTTTCTATGTCATCATTTTCTTCTGGAAGGATCTACAATAAAGATACTATATTTATACCATTCTTAAAAAATTATGCAAATAAAAACTATAAAATGAGCTAATAGACAATGTAAACCTTGTTTTTGACTCATTCACAATAAAAGGTAGAAAAGGTACAATACCACTTTTATTTATTGCTTTTCTGTTATTTTGCATAGTTTTTATGTTGCTAGGAATGACGAGTTCTCTATGTAGAAAATACTTTAATGACATCCTTAAGCTGCACTATTCAATACTAAAAAATAAGTAGACTTGGGTTGTCATTCACCCATTTTTACTCACTCACTCAACAAGAAATTATTGAATGCCTTAAGTGAGTCAGATAGTATAGATGCAAAGATAAATAAGCATAGTACTCACAAGTTCACAGTCTAGAATTTATGGTTTTTTGAATATTAAGCGTGTTCCCATTAAAATGTTAGTCACTGTGAGATATGCATTCCAGAATGGCCATAAAACTCCCTATTACTTATGTCCACATAAAGCCATCTCTGTACCCTTTCGTTTGAAGATGATGATAATACAGTCATCAAAGGTTTTCCTTCTAGGGGTGGTGAGAATGGTATTCCTTGAATATCCTCATAATTATAAATCCTTTTATTGCTCTGTGGAATTGGGATATTGCTCTCATACACTTGGGAGAAGCACATGCTTACAATACAGTTACAATGAAGCAAAGTTCTTTTTTCCTAAAGCTTTGCTTGCCTTGTTTGCAAAATGTAGGTAATAACAGATATCTGTTATATATGTTGCTGGAGACTTCCTAGAATCATGTCCCCCTTTTCTGGCAACACCTTGAGACACCTTTGGAAACAGCCCTCCAGCATTCTCAGTGTACATGGTTAAGGAATGGTTTACTTCCAGCTCCAGGAGACATCCCCTTGCCTCTGGGATTCATACAGAATTAGGCATAGAAACAATTTAAGGGCTATTTCTTTCTGGAAATTAGGTAAATGGGAGTTTCTTTGTATGGGGGAGCCTGAAAGCCCTGCATATGTAGAGGAACTGAAGCCATACGTCCTACTACTACATGAAGAGATTCCATTTGAAAATTAGCAATGCAGAGGAAAGCAGAACTGAAAGATGGAGAAATAAGTTCTGACATCATTTTAGCTTGAATTTAATTCAGTCTGAGGCTGCTTTCTGGGTGTCCCAAAAGGGAAAAATTGTTCAACTAGTAAAACGTGTGTTCACTTTCAGTTGAAAGAGTTCTAATTAAATGAATAATACACAGGCATTGCCCAGAATGTTGAATGGTACGTATTGTACCCTACGTAAATGGAAGTTATTTTTCAGTTCCAGCTCTTCTGCTTACTACGCTTATGACATCATTGGAGTCACTTTCTTTTACTGAACCTCAATTTCCTCATGTGTAATATATAGATAATAAATCCCTGAATACATGAAAGCATTGATATGTAAATAAGTAAGACACTTTTCCACAAAGCACAGTAGACTTATCAATTTTCACTAGTGATTTAATTTTATTTCCTTTCATTAAATATTTAAAGAAAATTCCTCAGACAAGCTTCTTTTCTGCCTTATTAATTTTATACTATCTAGGTTTTTTCTTTCTTTCTTTTTAATACAAGGAATTAGAGCAATAATCTTTACAACTTTCCCGTCTCCAAGAGATGAGCATGCATTTACAGCCCAGTAGGTGTTGGCTGTCTCAAACAAATGATCAAACATAGCTCATTACCCAGCAGGTCATTTGAATAATCATTGGATATCTATATCCTGGGACGCATTTAAACTACAGTCCTTAGAGGGTTTCCCTGGAAACTGATGGGCCAAACTGTGCTTGCCTCTGGATTTGGGGAAATATGGCCTCCTTAATCAGATCCAGTTGGTCCCTTTCCCCTGTTGACTAAGCTATCAAAGCACTATATTCCAGGCTGGCCTCACAGTTGTGTGACCTGAGCAGTCACAGGAGCTCCTGTGCTCAGAAGACCTGCATGTTTGATTTAATGCACTTTTGCTTCCTTGAAACAATTAATATCTTTTTAACAAAGGACCTGAATTTTCATTTTGCACCGTGCCCTATAATTATGTAGACAGTTGTAATTCTAGGAATTAGTAATTAATACTAATTTATACTAGGTGAGACATAGCCTTATTCACTTTAGTAAAGATGTCATACACTTCCTACTTTTTCTCTTTTTTCCATAGAGTCTCTACGTGTCATCCTAGGCAGCCAGCCCACTGCATGACTTTTAAATAGCAGTATTAGCAGATAATCAGTTCTAGTATTTATTAATTAAGATGAGAATTGTAAAAGATAATTCATACATGTTAAATGCAATTCTTCCTTTATTATAATTTTATGAACCAATTTGGTGTTTTGTTTATTAAAATAAACATATTAAAGTTAATAAGAACTGGCAAATGAAATCTCTGACAAATGAAAACTCTTAAGGTATGAAGGAAGTATGATAGACATCTCACATTGTTAGTTTTTACAATTAGATCTAAAGAAATGGCTGCTTTATTTCATGTGAAAATACCCATTCTAAATAGCTGTCATTTGCTTGTTAGGTTACCATACTGCTGATACATTGTTTCAATAGTAATTTTTAAAATTTGGGAATAAAATTAAATCATGAGTTTATAAAATCTTTGTTAGCATTGTACTGAATCTACTTTTAAGAGGTGGTAAATCTACTCATGTTACAAAAGAAATGCATATGCGTTTCTAAATGAGGCCATTTATCACCATTTCTTAACATTCCCTAAGTTCTCACACAGGGAGCCTTGAATAGGTAATTGAAGAGCTCTGATGTTGACACCTTTTCCATCAGCCCTGGGGCAGTTAGAGCCCCAGCTGGTCACCAAAGGCATCTTAAGTGTCTCTATTTCAGGGGAGGTCCTCCCAAAGGCAGTGTCAATAAAAGCTATCTAATCAGCATTTTCCAAAGTGTATTGATGCTATAAGTTTGTAGGGTCATATAAATTTGCAAGCACTGGGTTCACTTAAGTTCAATAGGCTTCTTTGTTGCAGAATCTTTTTAGAAGGTTAAAGTGCTTTTCTGCATTGTAAGGAAAATAAAGTATTCAATGACTTTCAAGTTCATTTGCTGATGCCATTAATTTCACTTAGCTTCGTAGCACCTCAAGCCATGTTGAATTATACAAATAGTTTCTCAAAGTGTGGCTTTCACATTACCTCACTCAAAGTCACCTAGGGAGCTTACTAAAAATATAGATGCTGATTCCCATGATAGATCATGGACTAGAATTTTTGGAAAAGTTGTATATTAATAAGCTTTATAGAAACACATGTCTGCTCAAACACTGAGAGATAGTATAATTCTTTTTAATCTAGTTTATCTTTTGGTAGATGTCTATATTTATCAAAGAGGAAGCTACCAAGTTGGTACTTTTTTCATATTTAACTTATTTATTTGTTCTATTTAGGCTTACATGATAACAGAGTGCAATTTGATTCATTGTACACAGAAAGAGGATATCATTTCATTTCTCTGGTTGTAAGTAATTTAGAATCACAACATACATGCAATCATACATAAAGTTAGGGCTATGATGACCATCATATTCCACCACCTTTACTGTCCCCATGCCCCCTCCCCCCTTACACCCTGTGAACAGAGTTCCACCATTGTTCCCATGTCCTTCCCCACATTATGGATCAGCATCCACTTATCAACAAGTACATTCAGCATTGGTTTTCTGAGATTGACTTACTTCATTTAGCATGATATTCTCCAACTCCATCCATTTACCCACAAATGCCATACTTTTATTCTTTTTTATTGCTGAGTAATATTCCATTTTGTATATATACCACAGTTTCTTTATCCATTCATTTATCAAAGGGCATCTAGGTTGGTTCCACAGTTTAGCTATTGTGAATTGAGCTGCTATAAACATTGAAGTGGCATGGTACTGGCACCAAAATAGACATGTAGACCAATGGTATAGAATAGAAGACACAGAGACGAACCCACTTACATACAGTTACCTTATACTAGATAAAGGAGCCAAACACGTACACTGGAGAAAAGATAGCCTGTTCAACAAATGGTGCTGGGAAAACTGGAAATCCATATGCAGCAAAATGAAACTAAACCCCTAT